>CAUVYM010000812.1:0-27740 GCA_963556165.1 Tipula helvola | reverse complement strand
ATCTTGTTACTGTATTTTCAGAATTAACAGTAATGGTTTAAATGTATCATATCACCTCAAGCAGTCCTTGTAAAATAATGATTCTGAATAAATATATTTGCTAATAAAACAGACCATTGTTGTTACATCTCTTTTATTATCATGATAATAATCCTTAATCTCTCAGGTATTCACACACCCTTTACAGCATGTCATTTAAGGTGTTTTTATACCAAACTAAAATTTTCGGTTTCAAATATGATATTCTGTCTTCTAATTTTATTTGATCTAAATAAATTGTTGAGCGCATAATTGGTTTTATCAATAATTCATAGTAGTTTTTATTTCTACAATTAATTCAACTTGTAAACCCTAATTAAACATTAATAAATTTTCTGAATTTTTAGTATCTGTGAAAAAATTATAAAATGAAGACTTTGAACGTCTACAACGGGTTTCTTAAAATATTTAGATGGTTTGGGTTTCTTACAATCAACAAAAAATTTCTAGCAGATTTAACCACAATAAACATTTTGGTTGGCTTTATATTATATTCTTAATCACATTAGAAAAAGGTATGATTATGGAAATAGGTTTTAAGTAAAAAGGGGGACGTCTTTTTCAGCACCCCCTTTTATCATCAAAACTTAAGGATTTGAAGACATTATATTTCTCGAATTCAACATCCAGAAAAACAATTTGAAATCAAACAAGTAAATATTCATAATTTTTTATAAACTTCATTTAATATTTATATGTATTCCTAACAAAAGTTTCCAAATAAGATAATCAAAGAGACCTATTTGGGTATCATTTTTGATTAGCATCTTTTTGTAACGGATCATGGACCTTTAATTTTCCTGATTGCTCATAACCCTAATGGAATTGACAGAATCGTTTTTATAACTTACATTAAAATGTTCACCACCAAAACAGGAAAGATTATTATATGCTTTGTGTTTATTAAGTAGGATCAATATCCCTTCCTTAACTTATTTGATGTAAGAATTGCATTGACATATTCAAAATCCCCATAACAGTCTTGGGTTGGATACCCGTTTGTCCCCCCGAGTTCGAATCTCGATGGTGTGAGTTTTTTAATTTTATTATAATCTATTAAGATAAAGAATAATTTAATTCATTATATAACTTACCATATTCCATCAAAACTTCAAAAACTCTGTTTTTATACTTTCTTTTAAAACAAAACTCAACAAAAAAAAACATATCACACCTGTTTGTCACACCTCTCTTTCTTAACCATCTTTTTGTTACGGACCAAGTAGCTTCAATTAACTGCGTATTGACGCCTGTGACTTGATCCACGAAATTTACAGAATGGTTGACTGTTGAATGAAAATATCCCAAATTATTTAACATATTGTACCCTGCCCATTCATCAGTATATATAATACTTCCTAATTCGACATGTTGTAATATTATTTCATTAAGAGCCTGTCGAGTCCTGAATAACGTTTCCACAAAAAATACTTCATTTGTTTCTAAGCAAATCCCCCCTACGACCCATTTTTTTCGTACTAAACGGCCCACGTTATATTTTCGTTTTGCGAAAAGCGATTCGTCAATTTGAACAGTCAAATTAGGCCCTTCGATTTTACCTCTCGTATTTCTCCTTTCTATCAAGTAACAAAAACCTTGTAGTTTTTTGTACCAATTAGTTACTGTATGGCGACTACGAGTTTCAATTTGATCTCGAAGCTGAAGTTGCATTAAATCGATTGACCAGAAGTAAATTAAGTCAATTAAAAGAGGGGTTTCAAGATTCGAATTGAAGAATAAATGGTTCGTAAAAATTGATTTTTCTGTCCGGCATTTTGGGCCTCGGAAAGTGCGTTTAGTTGTCGTATTGAGGAGGTTCATGTTTGTTAAACACAGTTGACACACAAGATCTGGGGTTATATAAGAAGATTCTAACATCAAAGAGATTGTAGATGACAAACTGGAAGTCAAAATAACTAATTTTCGGTGAGTAAGCATCATTAATTTTCTTGATGTTTTATGTTAATAAATTATAAAAGATATTTTAAAAACGCTTTATTAGGATTCGAACTCGGGGGGGACAAACGGGTATCCAACCCAGTCTTGTTGGTCTCATAAACAATTCATTAACACCAAAAACTTCCTACCAAGTACATATAATTGTATTTCGTTTAGAAGATAAGTTTTCATATTATAAACAATATGTTTATATTTCTATCCGGTTCTTTACACTTCTTCATATGATTCTGTAACTCGATATAAGATGCCAATGTTTTATAATTTTAAGTCTTTTTATATTGATTTCCTTTGCTACATGGATTCATAAGATAGTAATTCACAGGAGATAAAGCAAAACTATGCAAGAAAAACTAAGTTAAGTATATAAAATGCGCCAGTTCTATAAAACCATCATGTAAACTCCGATTTTCATCTAAAATTATAATGATTTTGTTGGTTTGCATAGAGAAACATTCGTTTTTTGTTTGTGAAGTTGGGATGATTTGGCTAATTTGTTGCTTTTTTCATCATAACAGATTATTACAATTATCTAGATTGATAACAATAAAAAGCCAAACATTAGATTCAGCAATAGAGAATATATGTAGCCAAGTACATTATAAATAAGTAATTTCGTTTAATATAAATATTCCTTTAAAAACAGTTAGGCAGAATCTGTAATTAACCACCTGAATCAAACCACAATGTTTTGAGTAATATTTAGAAATAATAAATTTTGCAACGTAATAAGCAGCACATTATCCCCTTTTAAACTATAATTCTTATACCTTGCCGTAAATGAAATAAGTATTTTCAATTAACAGTGTTTTGCACCATTTTCTGGATCAATAAAATGTTGCTTACGTTTAGTTGTTTTTTATGAATTTAGGCACGTGAAGAAAGAAAATTATAGACAGCCCAAGAGTCACTAGGTCACAAGAAGGAAGTATATCATAGAATCGTATCTCCTTGATTTTTTAAATATATATTAAAAAAAAGGCTATCGTTTAAAAAAAGGTAATCGAAAAAAAATTGGGTAAAATGATGAGGTGATTAATTTTGTCTGTAAAACTAATTGCTATTATCAAATTTTTTATACACGGATGATGGTTTAAACTGTAAATAGGAGTTATCAATAGAATTTACGTCTTATAAAAAGGTCAGCAGGGGATTTCAGAATTGTTAACAGTTCTTTTCATTATTCAAAGATATCAATAATGCAAATATTGGAAATTGTATATTTGTGGCTAAGTGACATTTCTATTAAACCAATAACAATAATTGCTGGAAACCTTAGAGAAGCAATTCGTAGAATAGTATAAGAAGAAATTAGTTTGGATATGGAAATAAACATTTGTGATTGGAGAACCATATATAGATGACAAACCGAAATATTTTTATTTGTGATAAGGAAAATATCTTAGAGAACACGTTGAAGGTGTGGATGGATGTGAAAGTAAGCAAAAAAAAATGTACTTTGCTTGTTAATAATAGAAAACCATATTGAAATAAAATTAAAAGAAATAACAATTAAATATGTTCTGCACAGAAAAATTTTGTTACTGATGAATAGAAAAACCATATTTTTTTGAAGAAAATATAAAGTTTGAATACTTAATTGGCCAATGATTCAATAAAAGGATCAAGATCCGGAGAATACCCCCCGGGTTAGATTTTTAATTGAAAGTTTCTTTTTAACCATGATTCCTCCAACTAAAAACCTAGAAAAAATATTTAGCAATGAAGACGAGGCAATTGAATTCTGTTATTCAAAGGGAATTTTTTAAAAAAATCTTAATTTTTCCAGAAGACGGAAGTATTTGCACATCTTTAAAATCTGGCAAATGGAAATGTCGAAAGAAAAACACATAGGAAAACCTATTCTGTTAAAAAGAGAGGTCTTTTTTCTAATTCTAAATTGAAAGTAAATTAAATATTGTATATTTCATATTTATGGCTTGCTGAGTTAAAGCCCAAAAACATTTCAATCCTAACCGGACATTCAAGAAATGCCATAAGAAAAGTAATCAATTATATTTTAGTAAATACATCAACAAGTTTAACAGGAGAAGATACACAGATTGGAGGAGAAGGAGTTGAGCTGGACGAATCAAAATTCGGCAAACGTAAATATACTCGGGGTCACAGGGTCGCTGGTATTTGGTGGAGTTGAAGTTACGGCACTTCTTTACTTTCCCCCCCACCGATTTAAATTAAATTATTAAATTTTTTAATATTATTTTAATTATTTTATTTAAAAAAAAATAATTAAAATAAACATGATAAGATAAGTTTTAGTTCTTTTATGACACAAGTTTCTACTGAAGAAGGTGCTATCGAATTAGCACAAAATTATATTTGCTCTTGTGGTTCGGCAACTTTAATTCGTAAGCATAACGGATCAAAAAACAACGCCCATTACTTCAAATGCAAATCGAAAGCATGTAGAAAAGAAATTTCGATACGAAAAGGATCCTTTTTTGAAGGTTCTCATTTATCTATCTCATGCATTTTAAAAGTAATCTACTTCTTTGTTTCATAATGAAGATTCTTTAGAAGAAATTGGTAGGAAATGCGAAATTAGCAGTAGTAAAACCATTGTAGATTGGTTATCTTTCTGTAGAGAAGTAATTGTTATCTATTTTTTAAATCATCCTGTTCAAATCGGAGGAATCGGAAAACATGTTGAAATTGACGAAATGCATCTCGTAAAAAGAAAATTTCATCTTGGTCATTTAATAAGGGAATGTTGGGTTTTTTGGCGGGTATTGTGTTGAAGACGGAACTTGTTTTATGGTGCAAGTTCCTGATAGGAAGCGCGAAACATTATTACCATTGATTCAACGTTTCGTTTTACCGGGTTCTATTATCACTACTGATTGTGCCAGAGTCTATGATACCTTGTCTTCTTTAGGTTTCGAACATTTTACAGTTAATCATAGTGAAAACTTTGTTAACCCTAGGACTGGAGCTACTACAAATCACATCGAATCTATTTGGCAAAAAGCAAAACAAAAACATAAGCAACGATATAGAACACATCGAACCACATTGGATTCGCATATTGAGAGTTATGTTTATTTTAAAAAATTTGGTAGTAATGTTGAGGTGTTATTTTCGCATATAGCAGAAGCATATGATATAAATAATAATTAAAAGGTTAGTGTTTAAAGTTTAAAGTTAAAAATATAAAAGTTTAAAATATTATATTTAATTATTTTTAATTTTTTTTATTTTTTATTTTTTTAACAAGACCCCCCCCCTTATGGGTGGGGGGGAAAGTAAAGAAGTGCAGAAGTTACTAATAGTAGAAAATTTTTCGCTGTAGTTGTTGATAATAGAAATGCTGCTACACTTAATAACTTAATTATTAAATATGTAAAACCAGGTTTAATTGTAATCACTGATGGTTGGAAGGGGTATAATGATTTCAAGAAAAACGAAAATTATACCCACCATTGGGCAAACCATTCTGTTAGTTTTGTTAATGATGATGGGTTTTCTACAAATCACATTGAAGAAACCTGGAATGGTGTTAAATTGTTATTTCCTCTAAAAATGCGAAATAAAAAATATTTACAAAAGAGGTTATTTGAATTCATATGGAGAAGAAATAACAAAATACCATTATGGAACGAATTTTTATTAAATATTTCATAATTTATTTTTTAAATTATTTTTAAAAACTAGTTTTTTTTCGAGAAGCGAACCCGGGTGGGTATTCTTTGGACCATAAGCCCAATAAAATTTAAAAAATTAAGAACCGGGTTAGACAGCCCAGGTAGAAGTACTTGGACCCCAAAACTAGAACTTGTAAATAGATACATACAAACAAAACCAACCGCATTGATTTGGGGAGATAAGTGATAAATACAAGCGGTGTATACTCTTTTTACATTAAGGTTTTAATAGATAACATTTGATTCTTTTAAAAATATAGTCAGGGTCATATAGTGTTTAAAGAATATATTATTTGATCTGGGTTGATATAAATGACATTTTCCTTACTGTTACTTGTATTTAAATATTTTTTCGGGGGAAACTGAGATTATTAGTTGAGTTCAAATTAGGATTTTTGCTGTATTATATGAAATGGTTGAACATTCATTTTATTCAACTCTTAAACAATCTAATGAAAAAAACTTAAATAAGATATTTATTTAACCTTTTTATCATCTAAAAATATACATCATAAACGTTTATTGTTCCTCTTTTCCATATAAATTTGAATAAACACAATTATTTCTTTTAATATAAGACAACTGTTTGGTTTTTTGTTTAATCTATTTTATATACATTCGCTGTTATTTATATAAAATTCCGATTTTTTTCTAATTCACTGCAGCTTTTAAATTCTCAGTGAAAACAAATGCATCAGATAATATGTGTCTTAAGACTAATACACCTATAATGTTTACACCTCCTTTATTTACCATCACAACTGTCATGTTCTGAGGATAATTTTAGATCATGTGCTAAATAAAAAATATGCAACAAAGTCATATTCAGTCTCTACTGAGTCCAGGGTGTCCTTTATTCATACTTATATATATATTTTAGCTTTGAAATATTCTTTTGAAGATATATTTTTATACAATTTTTTTTTGTGTTTTTAATAACACAATAATAACAAAGAATTTCCTCTCTTGTAATCATTATACCACCGAGAATCTGACTCTCTATACATGATATCTTCGCCTATACCCCTTTCCTTAAATTACATCCATTTAATTGAATAATAATTACAGGACTATTACATTTAGTATTTGATAATTCAGCGTTTGAAGCTATATATCTTTTGAATATTTTTAAACCCTTATTTATGAGAGCAGAATAACGGGCAGTAATAAGAATGCGGATTTAAAATGAAATTCCCAAACCTGGAAAATAACGAAAATTGTTTAATTTGGAACAAATATTTTGAAAAATTGATTTGTATGTGATAAATACATCTTATTATGTATTTCTCCTTCATTTATAGCGAAATTTGATAGAGGGACAACTCGAAGTCTACGTTCCGGACAATATTATAATTACTATATAATATGTTTGGAGAAAATGTAATTTATAATTTCACTTTCATTATAAAATAAATCTAGCCTTTTCGATTTGAAAGCATAATATCCTTGTGGAGATTATTTTAAACAATATTTTATAATCCAGGGTATTTTCTTCTTCCCTTTCAATGGTAACTTATATTTTTTATATATTTCTACAAAAAAGTTTTGTATAGTTTCGGTATTAATTAGCCAACAGCCAACTTGCTTTCCATTTCTCTTTCAATGCCTAATTTCATTCTGGAGAAGCTATTTTGCCTATTACTATGTGATTAACTCCTGCGATTGTTAACACATACTAACACAAGATATTTCAGTTTTCTATACAAAAAAACATTCGGTTAAAAATCAGTGAAATTCTTATTTTTACTGTCATTTGAAGTGAATTAGGTGTACAAGAATAGATTAAATATACCGCTTATATTTTTTTTATGCATTATATAAACCTTATCTCTAAAAATCGCTGTATTATTTCTACTTATAAAATATTTTCATTCTCATTTTACGACCACTTTTTTATTTATTACATTATGTCTAACACAAAAACACGATCATTAAAAAAGCCGCTATTTAATAAGCAGTTTCGGATTCCATGGCAATTTTCGTGATTAATTCATGCCCACGATGATTCATAAAAGAATAGCATATTTTTCTTAGATAATCATCTAAATATTGTATTCCCTTCAATGTTGACAATACGAGATTATTGTCAACCAGTCTATAAATTCAAAAATTGAATTTTAAGACAAATGTTATGATGAACTTTGCTTTTTCCTTTTATTTTTTTGCTTTCCGACAAATATATTCATAATTATTGATATAATTAAATACAAGATAAATATCAAAGATTTATGAAGTAATAAAAAAGATATTAACTTTAAATCTATAAAATAATGATTCGAAATTATATTAATTCTGATAATAAATATCTTTGATTGTTGAATATAATAATACTTTTTTTGAAATCCCACTAGATAAACAACATTTGATTCTAATTTAATGGGTGGGTGGCCATTTATCAAAGATTATATAAAAATATTAATATAAGAATTTTTTTTGATCAATATTTTATGTGGAAACCCAAAGAGTTTTTATTTATACACATTTCATAATTATCAAATGAAATGGTTCATGATAATATTTGCAATACAAAGACTTCTCGAGTTGATATAGCTCAACTAGAATGATTAAATCTTTGTTTAATTTTTTTTTGAAGTCATGTAGATTCGTCTGAATAGGATTCCTGTGATCCATTATGCCTTGAAAAATAATCATTGAAAAAATCCTGATCATAATTATGATAATAAGAATCAGTATGTTCATGGGTATTTGTAGGATTGTGAGTTTTATTAAACGTTCCATTTATGTTTAAAGTAGTAAAAGAATTTGGGTTTTTAACTATGCAATTTGTAACAAAGTCTCCAGATATTGAAGATGTTTTCACATCAGCATCAAAGGATTTTTTGCGTTCAGAAGTATTTGTGTAGGTTCCATTGTTATTTATTGTGGTTGTCGTGTCCTCCTCTTTCACCATTGAATAAGATTTAAAGGTTCCTTGGGTTGCAAAACTGTTGTAAGAAAAAGAGGTTTCATTATTATTATAATTTAGAGATTCATATGAAGAATCATCAACTTCCGTGCTGTATAAAGATTCAGAATTTATATCAGAAAGAGAAGCCGTGTTTCTTCCAGTAATCGAAGACTTGTTTTGGTTAATATTAGTATATTTTTCGTCTTTTGTATCATTTTGAGATATTGAATGATTGCATTTTGCGCAATTTGTTTTATTGCCACGAAAACTTTCAGGGGTACGATTTAAATTGTTAGCACGTTCCTTTTCATTTATTTTTCTTTGGTTGTTATCTTGGGATTCCTGATTACGACTATACTTTTCCTTCTGATCTCCTTTATAATACATGCCCTGATTTGAAAGAATAATTTAAATTTGATTTTTTGGTTTAGCGATTACTTAGCCAAACACTTAGAACTTTTCGTTTTCGAGCGTTACCAAATATTTAAATCTTCGAACAATAATCATGTTTGAAACAGATTAATATCTTTTCATTTAGCTAAAATCTTTTTTTTTTTTGCTAAGTATATAGATTTAAAATATACAATCATTAAAAAAAGATATACATATATATATAGGTTTTGAAATATTTAGGGTATATTGCAGCGTTTTTCACAGACAAGGGGTTAAATCCATGAAAAATTGTCTGTATCCTTTGATAATTCTGCTCTTCAATAAGAAATAACGACAACCAAACTTAGGGTCAATGACTTTTTTTATTTAATTAGTTCTTTTAAATTTATAATCCTTGTGAAACACATTCTCCATTCTTCTTGAAATTTTATTGAAGGGTTTGACTATCTTTATTAAAATATCATATATTCTAGATTTACAAATTAAAAAATATGTTTTCTCTGTATTTTTAATTAATAATACCTTGTATTAAGTTCCCTCTGCTCAAAAATTACATATCTTTTATTTGAAATATAAAACAAAGAAAATATTGTAGATCGACCAAACAGACCCTATAATTAGTATGTAAAACAGATATACTCAAATTACAAATTTATATAAATTTGTAATTAATAGGTTTTTTCGAATGGGGTTTCTCTTATAAAACTCAACACAAGGATCAATTTTTTGTAAAAATTACTTAATAAAGGAAGGACACTGTTGGTTTTCATCGTAAATAATAATCTTGAGCCCAAAAATCCTCATTATCACCATTTTATTTTTAATAATAATCATAAACATGATTTTAACAGAAAACCCCCCCCAATCATTCAATTGAAGAGTTAAACCATGGTGAACTTATCTTGATTTACAAAAACAACAGTATTTTTAACAATTACAATTTTTGTTTTTCAAATAAGAGGGTTTAAGGATCAAATTTAGGGAATGATCCCCCGAGTTCGTATCCCAAGAAAATTGTTTTTATTAATATATTTAAGGGAAAATATTAATAATTGCCACGCGCCAAGACATTAACGCAGGTTCAATACCCGACAAAAACTTTATTTTAAAAAAATAAATAATATTGTATTTAATTAAAAAACTAGTTTATTAACATAAATATATAATAATGTCGTAGTAAATAACCGCACAGGAAATAAATGCACGGTTCGAACCCCATAAGTGACATTTTTATATATTTTTTTATTTATTTATTTATAATCAAATAAAATATTAAACGTATGCCTAAACACATAAAAATACACTCTCCAGAAGAATACAATAATTACGTCACATATTTAAATAATAATACAGTTTCAACTTTTAATAACCAATTTGATAAACGAAACTTCCTAAAAACAGCACAAAGAATGACTTGTATAAACAATAGAATTTATATTAGAAATAATAAAGACAACTATTTGGAATACATTGAAGATTTCAACAATCAAAGAAAAAACGAAATAATTTCAACTGCGCACCAAGCATCTCATAGAGGGAGAGACGCTCTATATAATGAATTGAAAATTCAATTTTACAACATTAAAGTGATTGATATTAAAAATGTTTTGAATGAATGTGTGGTCTGTTCACGCCGCACAATAACAACAGTGATTGAGCCAGTAACACCAATGATCGTTTTGAATAAATTTGATCGGTTTCAAATAGATATCACATACATGCAGGAATTTGTTGATTCAAATAATGGTTTTAAATACATTCTAACAGTTATTGATTGTCGCACTAAATTTGCTTGGTCATATGCATGTTTAACCAAAACGGCCGATGAAGTATATTTTAACCTTGAAAAATTGTTTTTGAATTGTTGTGTACCTAAAATTCTTCATTCTGACAATGGACTTGAATTTAGAAATAACAAAATAAAATCTCTTTGTTACAAATTCAAAGTCAACCAAGTTTTTGGAAGACCATACCACCCTCAAAGTCAGTGTCAAATTGAGAGGTTTAATTTTACTCTGAAAGAATGTTAGTTTCAAAAATGGAATATGATAATAATTTATGTTGGATTACAATTTTGAATAGTATAACGTACCAATATAATATAAAATTACATCGAGCAATTAATTCAACACCTGCATTTGAGATGTTTAGTATACGTGGTTTTAATACTGAATCAAACCTAATTGAAAATAATACTATTCATGGAATTGCTTATTTGGATGAAAATGAATGGAATGAAATAGGTTCTTATCGTTTGAGTATTATAGGTCTATTGCAAGTTCTAGTCGAAACAGGCGTGTAGTGGAAGGCATGGAAATTCCAAGAATTAGACAAGAAGAATATAATGATAGGGAAAATTAAATTATTTTAGTACTATAATAATATTTTATTTTATTTTATTTATTTATAAATAAATAAAAAAATATATAAAAAAAGTCGGTTATGGGGTTCGAACCGTGCATTTATTTCCTGTGGCGGTTATTTACTACAACATAAATATATTAATAATATATAAAACTAATGCAATACATTACCGGATTGTTCCGAATATAAGACCTGGTCTTATAATAAAATTTAAATGTTTTTACAAAAAATAATCTTGACCGAAAATAAGACCGGTCTTATATTCGGAATCTATTTATTACTATAGGAATTAGAATTTTTAATTATCCATGCAAATTTCAGATTCCGGTTCCAATACAACATCATATACTTCATCATCAATTACGACATTCCCATTTAGTCTCGACTTTAAATTCCCATTAAATTCGGCCTCATCATATTGAATTTCTTTACCAAATAATCCACAACAACGAAAAGCCTTTTTGACACTCTCTTCCTTGACCTGAGAAATAGATTCGGAAACCCATTTAAATATTAATTCCCACGCAGGCCTTTTTCTATATCCGGATTTCGTCATTATTTTCTCACCGTTCACCATCCAATTAGACCATCGTTTTCGATATTCCGACTTGAAAATAGAATTAACCACAACATCCAAGGGTTGTAAGAAAGATGTCATTCTTTCGGGTATAGTTATAATTTTTGTGCTTATTTTTTCAAAAACATCCATAACGTCTTTTTTCATATGCGCTCCAAATTTATCAAATATCAATAACGCCTTTGGTTTTTTTGTAAATGGTGAAGATTGTGGAAAACATTTTTGGATCCATTCCATCATTATTCGTGTGTCCATTGTTCCCGACTGCGAGGGTATAACGACAATATTTTTTGGAATAGTGCAACGAGGAATGTTTTTGATGTTTTTTAGTATGACCGCTACACGATGGATCTTACCTTCAGAAGAAATTAAGATAACAACACTTAATCTACTCTTGCAATTACCAGTACCCTTTGCCTCGATATTTTTTTCGCCGGTTGAATTTACTGTCATTGTCGGCATCGTATCGATATACAGTGGAGTTTCGTCCATATTGTATATAGTGACAGATTCATAGCATTTCGATATCTTTATCGTATTCAAATATTCCAATATAATTTTTCTAACCTCCGATGGATTACGGTTGTCCTCCTGTCCGATGCTGGTAATTCTCCTGTACGATAGCCTATTTCTTCTTAAAAAATTTGAAAACCATCTTTGACTTAATTTCAGTGAAATTTTATTTCTTTCGCAATATTCTACTGCTTTCTGCTTGAGCAAAAACATTGATACAGCTCTCTTGAATATTTTTCTCTCGGATTCGACATGATCAACTAAAAAAGCTTCAAGTTCTGGACTAAACGCGTGCCTTCCCGACTTTATTTTCTTCGTTGTATTTTTTTCGGTAGTCGAATGAAATTTTTCTTCATTGGATTTCCAAGATCTAAGCATTTTTGTTGTTATTTGCAATTCTCGCGCTGTCTTGCTTAAATTATTACCGTTTTCTGATAATCTATCAAGTGCAGCCAGTTTGTTTTTTATTGTATACGCTTTTCTTTTTTCACTCATTCTTGGGATGAAAATTTAAATATTTATATTCGGAACAATCCGGTAAATTAAAAATAGCAATAATAATATATTTCAGATTTTTTTTTGCGTTGATTGTTTTTACAACAAAAACTACCGTTTTTGTTCGAAATTCTAAGCTCGTCATTCGCTAAAATTTCTTCTACTACATTAGGAATTTCAAAAAAAGAATCAAGCTTTATTTTCTTTGTTTTTTATTATTGTCAAAATCCTTTTTTCACTTGCACAACATCATTTACTTCAAAACCATATTTACTTCCATGTATTGAGGCATTACGGTCCATTCCTTTCATATAATTCTCATTAATGGAACAAACATTTTCTTGTTCGGTGTTCTCAAATTCAAAATTTTTAGAATCGACATTATTAGAATTCAAAGTAGTTGTATTGAATCCATTTCTCTTGTAAAACAAAATAAACGGTAATTTTCGAGTTGCCGAATAAATTGAAATATTGTAGTTATTAGTAATTTCTTCAAGAATAATATGACATTTTTTGTTACACATAGCATAAAGTTTTTTTTGTAGTAATCTTGTTATCTTTGGTTAAATCTTTCTTCTTGTTCTTGTGATTAGGGATGCCTAAGACGACTAAACCGTTGTTGTACTTTAATTTTTTCATTTCTGAATTCTTTTCCATGGTCACTTTGAATGATTAAAGGTGGTCCATGTTTAAAAAAAATTCTTGAAGGGCATTAATAACAGTTTAAGCTAATTTATTTTCAATTGTTTTTGTAAATCCGAATTTAGAAAATACATCAATAACAGTTAAAATTCATTTATTACCATTATTTTCAGCCAAAAATGTTGATAGATAAATTAGATCCATTTGGTATATTTCGGCTGTTCTTTTTGCCGTAATATGCATCATTTTATCTGTAGTTTTAAAGGTCGTGATTGACTACATGTTACGCAAGAGTTAACAACTTCCCAAATAATTAACCTCGGTATTTTAAAAAATAGTTTATTGCATAAATCTTCTATTTTATTATACCCAAATGACTTATGTCATATAATTTTTTTTATTCCATTTTCATTTCTAAACTTTTTGATGTAATGAAAACTTTTTTGAATTCGCCATTTTTCCTTTAAAATACAAAATATTTTCTTGATTTTTAAATAGGCTGGCTTTCTTGATTAATAATTTTTTATGCCTATTTTGAAATTTAACGTCTTTTTCACCATGTAAATAATCCAATATTTCTTTGTATTCGTCTTCTATTTTAATAACTGGATAGTAAGCAATATGGGTGAAAAAAATATTATTTTTAATATTTAATTTTAAAATATCTCGTTAATATATTTATTAAAAATTAAATGTTGCGCCAATAGTCGAGTTGGTAATTTTTATTGACATATCGAATGTGCTTGAACATGTTCGCTGATTGAAGCAAAATAGCATCTACACAATTAAAAAGAAAAATAAAGTATGTTAGTGTCTTGGCGCATGTCGCTCCCTTGGCGCGCGACAATAATTAAAAATTAATTCACGTAAAAAAGAATCTCAACGACAATTGGCATTTTTTCTGCGCCAAAAAAACTCAAATAGATATCCCTATATTCTTCTTTTTACTCTTGCCGCGGGTTTAACTTTTATAGCATTTCAGAATACTTCAATAATATTGATTTGAAACCCTTCAATATTTTTGAAAGTTTTTGAGGAGTAAGTCCACGAGTTGACCCCCGGGTTCGAATCCTGGTATTAACCTAACCTAACCAGCCTTAGATTTAAATATTATTAATTAACCTATCTTAATCTTAACTAGGTTAATACCAGGATTCAAACCCGGGGGGTCAACTCGTGGACTTTAACCGTTTTTGAATGATAAATCAGTGATGGGTATACACATTATTTTCCTTAAATTTGTTGTATCCTCTCTATCCATCTGTAACAACAATAGAGCCTGGCAATACATACTTTAAAATCAATGCATTTAATGTTTCGGTGTCTCATATATCTACAACAACAGCAAACATCTTCCTATCTTCAGTTACTTCCACCTCTCCAAATACACAGACACCTTCAGCGTGATGACCACAATTATATTTTATTTCCCAAATTTACATTCATCCAATTGAACAAACATCGAAGGACCTCCTATTCTATTTTGCGAAAGTTTAGAATCTTTAGTAATACAGTTTCTAAACAATTTAAAAATTATGTTAATAGTTGCAGTGGAGTTATTAGTCATTAAAATTATAAATTTAATCTGTACTCAAATATCCATTAAAAATATAAAATCAGAAAATGAGATTTTTTTGTTTTTAAAAATTGGGATCAATGGCCAAAAATTCTCCCCTGGGGGGATTTTTGGCCATTGAGTTACCTTTAGAAATATTTGAATGATTAATCTAAAAAGTAGAAAAAAAAGCTTTTAACAAATCATAGAATATCTTACCAGCATTTAATTAGGATCAGAGTGTATTATACGGCACTTTAGGGCCGTATAATACACCTTAAAAATAATTATTAAAAATTAAAATAAAAAAATCCTCATGCCACGAGAAAAAGCTAATAACGAATTCATAACACAACTAAGGACATCTACCACTGAACACGTCATTGAAAAATTAATGAATTTGTCTTTACTAAAGAATAACAGGATTTGCATATGGTGTGAGCAAGAAATGGAGTTAGTTGCAAGAAATGACGTTTTAGATAAATATTGTTGGAGATGTCAACATAAAACATGTGATAAATTTAAAAGTCGTTTTAGTATAAGGAGCGGTTCGTTTTTTGAAAAATTTAAACTGTCTTTAGTAGATTTAATTACAATAGTATTTTGTTTGAGTCAAGAAAAATCAGTATCTACGATAGTTGAAGATTTTGGTATTTCAAAAAAACGGCAATATCCATATATAAAAAAATAAGAGACTTGGTTGGTATTTATATTGATTCGGAGCCTATAAAACTAGGTGTTTTAGGCACAATTTGTCAAATCGACGAATCTTTGTTTGTTTATAAAATAAAAGCTCACAGAGGTAGAGCACCAAGACAGCAAATTTGGGTATTCGGTATATATGATATTACAACGGGAAAATTTTTTGTAGAGATTGTTGAAAATAGGTCGGCTGCAATACTCTTACCAATAATAAGTAGTGTAGTAAGAGCAGGTTCAATAATACATAGCGATTAATGGGCATCATATAGAGAAATTCAAGATACTTTGGGACTGTCTCACCAAACAGTAAATCATTCTATTAACTTTGTTTGCCCTACAACAGGTGGCCACACCCAGAATATTGAGTCGTGTTGGAATAATCTTAAATTGAAAATCAAGAGAATGAGAGGTATTCCAATTGATTCTTTAGCGTCGTATTTAAAAGAATTTATGTGGCGGAATCAGCATTCGAACAATGCACATTTAGCTCTGTTTTCTTTGCTTGGAATTAGTTAAAAAAGTTAAAATTAATTTACCTTTATTTTATGTTTTATATACTGTTTAACGTATTTTAAAAATCTTTAGTTACTTTTTTTAATACTTTTATAATATAATATAAAATAAATTTTATCATTATAGGGCCGTATAATCCACCTGATCCTTATTTTTATAATATTTTTGTTGAAAACTCATCTTAATGTTGTTTCGCTGTCTTTTATGGTGTCCTGCTAATCAACCGATTCATATAATTTAAATTTTATTTAAAAAAAAAGTTTAATAATACTTTAAATTTTTTTGTTAAAAGTTAGAGTTTTTGTTATTAATAGCTAGGTATTTTCTTTTTTAGTTTATTATTAAAAAATGCGGCTCAGCCTCAGAGACATATTGTCTACTTTAACTAATTATTTTGGACATGTGATCATTTACCCTTTAACCATTTCATTAATCATTCGACAATTTCCAATCAATTAGTAAATTAGACAAAAAATGACATAAGATGTAAAGGACCAAACTTTCATTTTTCCTTCTCCAAATTAATTCAAATAATTTACCCTGCATCTTTCTTTTTACTCTTGCTTGCTGCGGAATATTTCTCTTAATACCACTCCACGTTCCTTCAATGTTGTTAGTATGGTAACTCTCAGAATTCTTAAACGTTATTGAATGGTTGATCCAGTGGTGACAAAAATTTTCATTTTTTTAAATTCGTTGTAACCTTTCCATCCATCAGTTACGACAACTGAGCCGGACAAAACATGTTGCAAAATTAAGTTATTTAAAGTTGGTGAATCTCTTTTTTCAACCACAACTGCGAAAATTTTTCTCTCCTCAGTAACTTCGACCCCACCAAAGACCCAGACTCCTTCCACTCTATGCCCACGATTGTTTTTTCTTTCCCCAAACTTACTTTCATCAAGTTGAACTATTATTCCCGGTCCTCCTATTCTAGTATCCGATAATTCGATGGTTTGACTTATTTTATAAACTATAAGATAAAAACACGATTTACTGTTTTTGAAGAGTGCCCAGTCATCAGCAAAAGTGATTTAACTGGAACTTTGCAAACCCATAAATAACATAAATATAAAAAATCACTAAAACTGATTTTTACATTTTTAAAAATGCTGTCTTGAATTATCGAATATATTTTTCTATGAGAATTTTTTTTACATTTATAACGAAATGTATCAACCTTTCTTAAACAATAACCATCATCTGGAAAAGATGTTAATGGCATAATAATGTTTTTTTGTAGTATAAATTCAATTGCGTGGGATTCATTTTCAAATAAAAGTTTTAAAGATTTTTGGTTTGGAATCATGGACGAATGTTCGTTATTATTTTAATTATATTAAAGAATAATTATATTTAATTAAAAAAATAATTATATTTTTTAAAAAAAGAATAATATTTTTATGGCATGAGTGGGAGTTGAACCCGGGGGTAAACAGGGAAATTTCAACCGATGTAAAATATTAAGGACGCGTGATCTAGATGTTGTTTTTGATAAATAATATGTTGAAATGATTAAATGTTTTGTTTTAAAAGATATTTTAATAAATTCTTACATTTATTAAGACTATTAAATAAATGATTGAACTTTACCTACGTGCACCCGGGTTCAAATCCTGATATAGGTTAGGTTAATTAATAATATTTAAATCGAAGGCTAGGTTAATGTATGTTAATACCAGGATTTGAACTCGGGCACGTAAGTAAAGTTGATCCCTTTTTTTTTGTTTTTCAAAAAAAACATTTACTAATTTCCGGGGTTAGAACACGGGAAATACTAAGAACAGCATGAATTAAGTTATATTGCATAAAAAACTGTCATTATTTTCATAGTCTAAATTTCAAAAACTTTCAAAATGAAATACACTTTTGGTTTTACTAGGTTGATTATTTTTAAGTATTTATAATTTATTTATTAGATTTACTTTTTTTATTTAATAATTAATTGATTTAATAGATATTTAAATATATTTTAAAAAAACATATTTATTAAAAATAAATATATTAGTATAAATTAAATATTTACGTCTGTTTCTTTAGTAAATACATTAGAAGGAAGTAAAACAAATTGTACTTACATATTTATTTGTGCATTTTAGAACATTTAACTTTTTATTCTGTATAACTATTTTAAAATGTAAAAAGATTTTGAGTGTTTTTAAATGGAAATATAAAAAATTCTTAGAAAACGGGCCTCTGATTATGGTAAAAGGGATCAATAAAGCAAAACACAAGGACATTCTTCTAAATGTGAAACAATATGTTTTTAAAATTTCAGACGATTACATTTTTTGATGAAGAAAATAGGATTCTTTAAAAGATTTCCTTAAATAAGAATATGTTTTTTATGTGTAGTTAATGGGTTTATACATTCTTTTCTTTGACATTTTTCATAAAATATTGCTTAAATAATCTATTTTATTAAAATTATTTATTATGAATTTAAGGTGATTTTGCTTTTACAAAAAGTTGTTTTGAATCCTCAAGTTGAAATAGGAAAATGGGGTATAATTAAATGAATTGGTAGTGAAATCCTTCTATTTTAACTAGATTGTTTCAAAACCTTCAAAAATGTGACTCATTGTTTCAAAATTATTATTGATATTTATATTTTGATAATTAGCCCTAAAATGGTAGAGGCAGCGGACATCGAGGAAATTAGAAGTTCCGAAATAATGACGATGGTATCCGATTCATCTTTGCAAATTTCTTCGATTGGAGAAAACTTTGATCAGTTTAATGGCAAAACTGCAAAAAGAAAACTTTCAAAAATTTCTCTGGATTTAGAATTGGAGAATCTAAGACAAAAAGGAACGACAAACAATTTAGAATATAAAAGGCGAAGAACAATATCTTTTGATCGAAATTATAAGTTCTTAAATAGTAAAGAAATTACTGAAGATCTAGAACAAATAAGAATGTTTTTAGGGAATAGGCTGAAAAAGCAAAACTATAAAATAGAGAATAGAACATTGATAACTCCAAGAGATATGTTCAAGAAAAACGACAGAGTAAAGCTAACGTTCGATAATAATGTTGTTTATGCAATAATTAGTTGGATAAATACAACCGAAATCACTTTTAGAGAAAATAATGGAGAAAAGCATAAATTTGATATAGAAAGTTTTGTGGATGGAAGCATAAAAATTCATCGTACAAAAAAGATAATTGAATAAATTTGGTATATATAAATTTTTAATATGAATTTTCAACAGAATTTATTCTTTTTAAGGATATTAGCAATCTAAACTAATAGATCTACATCATATCTACTTATTAAAAAACAATACTAGATTATTTGGCCCACTATCTAATGGTTCGATTCTCAATTCTAATATTTAAAAACCGTATTTTTATTTCAACCTATTTCTTCATGAGAATATATGGATTAATATATATTTTGTAATAAGAGGAACAAATACCTAGATTGATAACCCCTTGATTTACAAAGAACAGATTTATAGAATTTATAATAGGAAGTGTGTATCGAATCCACAAGCAAAATAATAAAAGATGCAAAAAATCGACATGTTGGGATAGTCAATCTATAAACACTGCGTTTTTTATGATTTTGATTTCAAAATATCTAATGTTCTGATAAAAATGTGTTTTATTATTACAACTTGATCTTACTGAAATTATAAGATAATTCTTTATAAGATAATTCTTTATAAGACAATTCTTTATAAGACAATTCTTTATAAGCTAAAATATTATTAGAAACTCGTTTATTGGGGCAGGTGATAATGTTGTGTATATGAATATAGTTTATTAAATTGACAGTTCTGATAAGATGATTAAAATAAATGAAACATACCTCGTTACAGAATAAGACGAACATTAGAGGGTGTTACCATCAACATCATCAATTACTGGATTTGGAACCAAAGAATTAAGATATATTTAACCAGAAAAGGAAGCTTTGAAAATTGCATTTTCTTTCTTCAATAAAATGTTATATTAAGATCTATGATTATATCACATGTGAGGGAAGGATAGAATATAAAAGCTTAGCAAGAAGTGGTTTAACCCAACTAAAAATAATAAAGTATTTGTTTATAGTAATACTTCATACTCAAAATGTTGAAATTATGTAAAGATATTTAGATATAATATTCCCCAGATAAATACTTTCTAACCTTTACATGAATTTTAATCGATATTTGGTTGGATGTAATTTCGATAACAGGGAACATGAATATTAATTGGTATGTTTAATTGATACTAATAAAACTAATTAATTTATTTTTCGAATTAAATTTTAAAAGGTCTTAATTGAAAATCAAATCATTCCTCAATGAATTCATGTCTTACTAACGATTATTTTTAGGATGAGTTGTCTCGATATTTCTTAATTCCCAATGTTGTGATTACAATATTTTGTACTCTTTCAAAGAAAAGTTGTTATTAATAAATAAGTTTTTTTCAAATTGTACTGTATATATTTTTTTAATAATACTCCCTGAAGTTTTTTACATAAAAGCAGGTTATTTACTTAAGTTACACTTCCATATAAAACATAAATCAGGATTGTTGCAATGTAGATTTTAAAAGGTTTTTGTTAATCAACAACAGTATTCAAATATGGTGACGATTGCTCTTTATATAAAAAGTTTCCATCATATAGAAATATTAATACCAAAGAGTAAACAAAAATATATAAAAGAATAGCTAGTTCATTGATCTAGAAGAATTGAAATTAAAATGAATGATGTTTTTGTATAAGTATCGATATTAGATTTTTTATTAGAAAACATATTTTAAAATAAATACAAAAACGCACTGTTAATGTATTTTATAACAGGAAAATCAGGTAACATTTTATTGTCAACTAAGTACATAGTAGAAATAATATACCTGTTTTTAAAAAAAGCCCTTAAATCTGATTATACCTTGATAAAAACTCACTCAATATTGTTTAGGGGTGGGTCGATTTATATTGTTTAGAGATGAGTCGATCTCTAAATGTGCGAACCTTGTAAAATACAAATACTGCTGTTTCCTTGAATTGTATAAAAACTTTGTGACACTGAAAAAATTGAAACAGTAATGAACCATCTAAAACTAATATAGTGGCAGAAGGCATTCTATGTGATTGGTTTATAAATAAAAATTAAAGTGGTCGTTGGCCAGGGAAAAATATTTAGATGGAATTATGACATTAAACCAAAAGATAAAGAACTCTTTTATTGAATATTTTTCTTACCCATATAGTATTTCTTTGTTTAAAAACACAATGCATTTAAATATAAATAAAAAATCATGGAAATGTTACATTTGATATATTCTTGGAGTGTTGCTAATATTAAACATAAATAAATGGTTCTATAAGCATGAGGTACAATAAACTTTGTATATTTGCAGGCAAACTGTAAGAAAATAAATGGTAGATAAAAAGTCGAGTGGATTGGACACGTTGTGAAAATACATGTCCAGATGTTTTTATGAAGAAAATGGAACGTTGACAGAATGAATGGTTAAAAATAGTATGATTGTTGGGAGTGTTGATACTATGAGTATAGAGGGTTTTTTCTAAAGTATCATAGAGGAACAACTTAAAAATATTATTATTAGGAATGGTAAAAAAATAAACCACTATATATACGATTGGTGAAAATAGACGCCAATACAATAGGCAGAAATTACTTTCATCTGGCTGTCAAACAATAAACAAAATTTATTAGCCACTATTTAAGTTCTAATACGCAGTAAATAGAAAAAACACAAGGTGGGTATAACCAGAAGTCTGTAAGAAAAGAAATCAATCCCATGCGTGGTTCTACGGACAACTTCTTTAAAATAATTTTAAAAAACGCTGTTTAAACACATTTATAAAAATACTTAAATAATTTATTACATAATTAATAAAATAGTTTGTTATAAAAAAAGTATGTGTATGTTTTTGGGTAAATTTAAAACAGTTTTTTTTAATTTTAGAAAGTCTCTAAGAATAAAATACTTTTATTTCAAATTACAAGAACTGTAAATGGTGTCATCAATTATATCATAATTGTCTGGTTATTGCCACTTACAATGGTCGTAAAAATGTAGAGGCTCGATAAATTTTAAATCTCCAAGCTACGCCATAAATGAGGTAGTAAGTTTAAAAGTGTCAAATTTTGTGCAGCAAAAAAAATTATAGTATAAAAAACTAATTTTTAGCAACGGTTATACAAACCTAAAAAGTTTTTTTTTGATTTATTATATTCATATTAGGCGAAAAGAAAAACTATTGCGGAAACAAGGTTATCTAAACAAAGCAATTTTTTGTAAAAAGTAATTCGATGTTATTTACTTGTTTTTAAACCTATTAGATTATCATAAAAATTAGGTAAAGATGTTGAGTATATGGATAAATCTCTCTTATTTAAAGGAAAACTAAACGTTGACTGAGTTTTTTTTGAACAAATAAGTTGACTTCTGTGTATTATTGGTTGTAAGCCCAATAAAAGTAAACTTACAAAAAAACATTCGTCTATATTGTGAACAATTTATCATAGAAAAAATCAACGAAGGCCTTTGTGTGATAACGAATTATTTAAACACACCCTTATATAGATTTAATCGCCTAATTTTTAATCATTATGTTAACTTTGTATGCCCGATTGAATGTTTATTTTTGACGTAGTTCTAAAGAATAGAGGTTCTAATAATATCGAAAACTACAAAAATATTCAAAATAATATGTTTTTTTAAATGTAAGCCCCACGTCTAATAAATATGGTTTTTGTTATGATTGATATTAAATAAGCAGTGTTTGAAATTTTAAACAGTTTTGTATTTAATACCGTTTTTTAAATTTAGTCCACGATATTCATGTAAATCCGCCAAAAAAGTATACACAACCCCATTGAAGCCTGTGTCAAAGTCTGTAATACGAGTTACGATTAGTGAGTGTTGGTAAGAGTATGAAGTTTTTCTTTGATTCTTTGAAAATGCTTTATTATTGTTAATGTGTATTGATTGGTGATTTAATTTGGGATTATATTTATAACAATTGTTTATTTTGTTAAAACTACTACAACAATTTGAAACCTCGACATTCCTGCAAGAAACATTGTTGGGAGTAAAGGTCAAGTAAAATGCTCCTTTCTTAATTTATTTTTGATTGAAGTCGTCTTGTTTTTTATAAGGAAGATTTTATAACAATATTATTACTTAAAGTAATTATTAGTTCTATTAACTTAATTATTTAATATAGGAACGTGTTTAGTTTATTAAATACCTACACTATTGAAGGTTATTAGATAAAGGAAAAAAAGAAGATGATCTAATTAAGGATTGTTTATTTGAATGAACATAAAGAGATAATTATTTCACCAAAACGCCTAAGAATATAATTGGGTTGATTTAAAACGATTATTTTTAATTTAGTTATTTTCTTAAGGATTTTAAGTCTAAATAAATTTTGAATAAAACCAAAATATTCAATATAAACATATATAGCTTCTTTGTATTCTACAATTTTTTGGAGTAAGTTTAGATAAATACTCCGAGTTCGAATCCTATAAACTATTTTAAAATTCAATAATAAGTTACCTGAAAATTAAAGAATACACCTCACAAATTATTATTTTCATATTTTGGATGCCAAATAAACTAAAGAAGTTTGACACTAAGTTTTTCATTAGTTCTACTTCTAATGGAGACTTTTCTCTTTAAACCTGCCCAGGTATCTTCAACTGTATTGTTGTTAAATCCTTGTTCATTGAAAAATTCATATTTGATGTTGAAATCCGTTAAAGGTTTTAAATTAATTTAACTTGTCCGACCTTGATTAAGGATTCAGGAAGTTTCTGTCTTGCTATTAAGTATTTGGGATTCTCTTTTTTTAAAAAAACTCTTCTTTGCGTAATAATTTACACTCCACCAAATACCCAACAACCTTCTACAGAATGTTCGCAATTATATTTTCTCTTGCTAAATATAGATTCCTTCATTTGGAAAACAATGCTTTGTCCAGCAATAACAAATAATTTACTTCTAAAGACTCCGTAATATTTATCAATTTCAAGAAACTGCTAATAGTTTCTTTGAATGTTATTTAAACAATAAATAAAATTACCTTTCGATAGCAAAAACTCTAAAAATTGTTTAATTTTACATCGCATTCTAAAGTCCTCTTAAAAATAGAAATAATTTCTGTACACTTATTGTTATAACATTGAAATTTAATTAATATTCTTTTTTCAAATTCACCACCACATTTCGGGGGTTTGATGAGCTTCTTATTGCGCAAGAACTGCAAAGCGACTTCTTTGTTCTTAAACAGGTTCGTGAATTCATTCCGTTTGAACGACAAAGGCTATTTATTAAAATATTGTTTATTATACAAAACCTTTTTTGGTTCGATCTCTGTGTACTTATCCGACCTTCTATCACTTTTGGTGTAAATAAATACTTTTAAAAAATATTTTGTTCTTGAATTTATATCAGGTGGACAACCTATATCTTTACCAAGATCGACTTTTTAACAAAAAGTTTGTCGCGATCAGCTAATTCTTAGAAGCGTAAACCAGGTGAGAGGTGCACCATCAATTATAATTATAACTGGCGTTTCTTCGGAATTAATTTGCGGGAACTGTTTATATCATTTAAACTGATATTTTAACTCGTTTCTTTTGATGAATTATCACAAACTTAATTATACTAAAAATCCACATCCATACGAATGTAACAAAACGAGCACAGACTGAAGATTTTAAACTACTCAACATGGAAACCCATTTTTAGCACAAAGTTTTTGGTATTTTAGCATTTTATTTACACAATTTAGCATTTTAATCCAAAAAATTATTAATAATACGAAATAGGTTGAATAAACAAAACAATTTTAATAAAACAAAACCATTTCTTACACATATAGACCGAATTTATTTCTTTCATATTCAAACTCAGACGTAGGATTTTCGAAATTAATATCTCTATTATCCTTGTTACAACATTATACGTATTAAAATTTCTGACTCGAGTTAATAATTTTTTAAGAAATAAAAAACTTCTTTCAACAATTATCGATGTAGTTATAGATTCCTGGGGTAAGTGTTTGTTTGGATGATTACTTGTCCTAATTCTTAATTCGTTTATCAATGTTTGATTTAATCTTACATCGATCGGATTTTCAAATATTCATAAGCAGTACAAATATTTAAATCTGATTTTTCTAATCTATTCGAAAAGTCAATCAACACATTATAAACCTGTTATATCCCCAAAAGTTGCCACATAATCATTGGATTATTAGCAGCAAGTTTAACATTTTTTCCGTCTTCTTTAAAGTTATTAACTATTTGGTAGGTTGTCTGCACAATGTAGTACTGCATTAAGCCAGCTATACCATGTTGTCGCAACTACTACATGGGGTGACGCAATTGATATAAAACCAGCTCGTCTTAAACGACGTTTTATCGTGGCTGGCTGTGCAGCTCAAATAAGTCGAATAACTTTGTAATAAAAGGCTTTAACACGCATAACACAATTATTTATTAAATGTGCCTAGTTGTTTCATGCGTAAATTCATTGTTTTAATGTGAAAATGCTCTCCAGCTTTGTCATATATAGTGTGGTATCCGAAATAAAAATAATAAACTTATCTAATGATATTTCAAATCTTTCGAGTGTTTGATGTATAATTTCATTTATTGGGGGGTGTTCGAACTTTTGTGATTCGTGGGCTTAGTATAGTTCCACAAAGAATAGTGACATATTTAATATTTTTAGATTCAATAACAACAAAAAATGTCTGCAGTTTCAAATTATATTTGCGTTTTAATCCATTCTTCTACTGAAATTTTATTCACCCAGTTTGTGTTTCTGAAGAAATTGAATTCAAAAAAAGGATTTTTATTTTATTGCTTGGTTTTTCAGCTTAAAAATGAATGTCAGCTTCTAAAAATGTTCGAACAACCTTCCATTTCATTTGCAGTTAAAAATGTTTGTGTTCCAGAATTATGTTTTTCCAAAGAAAAGATATGACTTTTTATTGCACAGTGAGAATTCACGTTCCATTTCTTCATGTAATATTGCACACAGATTACAATATAACTCACCAGACGTGTTAATGATGAATTCTATATAATATTTTTTGACAAAAGTTGTCTTAAATGTTTTCATTTTATATTTGAGATCATATTTTATAAATTAAAAGATAGAATTCTCAGCATTTGTAGTAATGACATCCTTATAAAAACAATATTTCGTTGAAATGACATAAGATGATTGTTGTAATACATAATTCAAGGGATATATCTCTTTAATATAAAAGGCTTTTATATTTAGCTGATGTGTATATAATGATGTCAACAACAGCCATTAATTCCTTAATCTTACCTTTTAATAAAAAGTGAGGAATGAAATTTCCTCAATCAAAACATTTTAAAATATCTTTTTTTTTTGGAAATTAAATATTTCCTTATAAAAAAAAAACAAACAATTTCTATGACTTTTTATTGTAATAGAATATTACAAATCATAAATGCCTTTAATAATAAAGAAAGAAAGGAATTATATCTCTACTTTTATGACAGAGTGTTAAATATGATTAAAGCACAGAAATCCTCAAAATTTTCATTCGAGATATTAAATGATTTAATAGAAGCAAACAATGTATATTTTTTTATTGCTGGCAATAAAATAGAAGAATTAAAAAAAGTTATTTTCACTCAAAAAATTTTAGAACTTAGAGCAACGATATTAGATTTGATAAGATTTTCTTATTTTGAAGACATAAATAATGTTTACAAACCAGAGAAATGGGTTGGTGAATTAGTTATTAATTTGGAGAATACGTTTGTTCTAAATTCAGATATTAGAAGAAAACTTTTTTCCGATTTTAATCTTCTTTTAGTAAAAGAATTAAAATTAATTTTTATAACAAAAAATAGGAAATGGGGTTCTTTTGGTAATCAAATGATTTTGAATATTTTGTATTATCAAAGGATAATTAATAAAAGTATAGAATACGATTTTAAAAAAGATATTGTAGATTTTGTAGATTGTATTGAACAAAATAAAAGGATTGATATTAATGAACTAGAAGATATTCTTGATTTATGCATTAAAGAGAAATAAATACCTTTAATTTAAATACCTTTAAATACCTTTAATAAATAATAAATAATTAATAAATACCTTTAATAAATACTTTTAATAAATAAATACTTTTAATTTAAATACTTTTAATAAATTAATTAATAAATACTTTTAATACTTTTAATAATTAATAAATACATTTAATAAATAATTATTTGTTAAAAAAACAAAATGAAAGATGAAACACCAAAGAACGTAAAAGATCTTTCTTCTAAATGTGAGAACCTATTAAACTTTGAAATACCCATCAACGGATTAAATTTAGAAGACGAACTAACCTTACCAACCCTACTAAAATCATTTGAGAACACCGGTTTCCAAGCAACAAAC
>CAUVYM010000811.1:7500-13302 GCA_963556165.1 Tipula helvola | reverse complement strand
TTTTTCTCATCTCAATATACTTACAGACCAACCGAATAACAAAATCAAAAAACAAAATTTTTTTTTTTTTTTTAATACAAATTTTTGTTCTCGCTTTGTTTTAATGTGTTAATAAATCTAATACAAAATTATTTTTATCATAAAAAATAAATTTTTTTTTTTTTTTATAATCCAAATTTTTGTTCTCGCTTTGTGATTTTCATACATACATTTTCATACATTTATTTTTATCATAAAAAATAAAAAAATTTTTTTTTTTATAATCCAAATTTTTGTTCTCGCTTTGTGATTTTCATGTTAAAGTAAAGAGCACAACATAAAAAATGAAACCATAGGATTTTTTTTTTTTTTGAAAAATTCAAAATTCATTATTTATTTATCGATTTGCTTATAATTAACCACATGAATTTATTAAATGTGTTAATAAATCTAATACAAAATTATTTTTATCATAAAAAATAATTTTTTTTTTTTTTTTATAATCCAAATTTTTGTTCTCGCTTTGTTATTTTCATGTTAAAGTAAAGAGCACAACATAAAAAATGAAACCATCGAATTTTTTTTTTTTTTTCGAAATCCATTAACCACATGAATTTATTAAATGTGCTAATAAATCTAATACAAAATTATTTTTATCATAAAAAATAAATTTTTTTTTTTTTTTTATAATCCAAATTTTTGTTCTCGCTTTGTGATTTTCATGTTAAAGTAAAGAGCACAACATAAAAAATGAAACCATCGGATTTTTTATTTTTTTTGAAAAATTCAAAATTCATTATTTATTTATCGATTTGCTTATAATTAACCACTTGAATTTATTAAATGTGTTAATAAATGTAATACAAAATTATTTTTATCATAAAAAATAAAAAACATTTTTTTTTTATAATCCAAATTTTTGTTCTCGCTTTGTGATTTTCATGTTAAAGTAAAGAGCACAACATAAAAAATGAAACCTTCGGATTTAAATGGAAAATACCAACAACACATAGTGTTCCCAAGCAGTCAACCATCTAAGTACTAACTATGCCCAATGTTGTTTGACTTCGGTGATCGGACGAGAACCGGTACGTAAACATGGTATGGTCGTTGACTACAGGAATATTATGTTAGGTCGCAATTATGTATGTCAATATCTTTTGTTTCATTTTAAACATGTTACATTTTATATACAACTTTGACTTATATGTGAACATAATAAGATCGTATATTACATTTAACATTATTATTATTTATACGACCAATCTATGATTAAAGCATGTTTTAGGTATCAGTATGATGGCTGATATTCCCTATTCACACTACTCCACCCGTAACTATGTCGTTTACAATTTGGCTTTATATTCATAAATGATCTCTTAACATAAAAAATGAATCCATCGGATTTTTTTTTTTTTTTGAAAAATTCAAAATTCATTATTTATTTATCGATTTTCTTATAATTAACCACATGAATTTATTAAATGTGTTAATAAATCTAATAAAAAATTATTTTTATCATAAAAAATAAATTTTTTTTTTTTTATAATCCAAATTTTTGTTCTCGCTTTGTGATTTTCATGTTAAAGTAAATTTGCTTATAATTAACCACATGAATTTATTAAATGTGTTAATAAATCTAATACATAATTATTTTTATCATAAAAAATAATTTTTTTTTTTTTTTATAATCCAAATTTTTGTTCTCGCTTTGTGATTTTCATGTTAAAGTAAAGAGCACAACATAAAAAAAAAATGAAACCATCGGATTTTTTTTTTTTTTCAAAAATTCAAAATTCATTATTTATTTATCGATTTG
Source organism: Tipula helvola (assembly GCA_963556165.1). Taxonomy (NCBI): domain Eukaryota; kingdom Metazoa; phylum Arthropoda; class Insecta; order Diptera; family Tipulidae; genus Tipula; species Tipula helvola. The sequence goes on along the minus strand of CAUVYM010000811.1, from coordinate 11,504 downwards.
CTTATAATTAACCACATGAATTTATTAAATGTGTTAATAAATCTAATAAAAAATTATTTTTATCATAAAAAATAAAATTTTTTTTTTTTTATAATCCAAATTTTTGTTCTCGCTTTGTGATTTTCATGTTAAAGTAAAGAGCACAACATAAAAAATGATACCATCGGATTTTTTTTTTTTTTTTCAAAAATTCAAAATTCATTATTTATTTATCGATTTGCTTATAATTAACCACATGAATTTATTAAATGTGTTAATAAATCTAATACATAATTATTTTTATCATAAAAAATAAAATTTTTTTTTTTTATAATCCAAATTTTTGTTCTCGCTTTGTGATTTTCATGTTAAAGTAAAGAGCACAACATAAAAAATGAAACCATCGGATTTTTTTTTTTTCAAAAATTCAAAATTCATTATTTATTTATCGATTTGCTTATAATTAACCACATGAATTTATTAAATGTGTTAATAAATCTAATAAAAAATTATTTTTATCATAAAAAATAATTTTTTTTTTTTTTTTATAATCCAAATTTTTGTTCTCGCTTTGTGATTTTCATGTTAAAGTAAATTTGCTTATAATTAACCACATGAATTTATTAAATGTGTTAATAAATCTAATACATAATTATTTTTATCATAAAAAATAAAAAACATTTTTTTTTTATAATCCAAATTTTTGTTCTCGCTTTGTGATTTTCATGTTAAAGTAAAGAGCACAACATAAAAAATGAAACCATCGGATTTAAATGGAAAAAATACCAACAACACATAGTGTTCCCAAGCAGTCAACCATCTAAGTACTAACTATGCCCAATGTTGTTTGACTTCGGTGATCGGACGAGAACCGGTACGTAAACATGGTATGGTCGTTGACTACAGGAATATTATGTTAGGTCGCAATTATGTTGTCAATATCTTTTGTTTCATTTTAAACATGTTACATTTTATATACAACTTTGACTTATATGTGAACATAATAAGATCGTATATTACATTTAACATTATTATTATTTATACGACCAATCTATGATTAAAGCATGTTTTAGGTATCAGTATGATGGCTGATATTCCCTATTCACACTACTCCACCCGTAACTATGTCGTTTACAATTTGGCTTTATATTCATAAATGATCTCTTAACATAAAAAATGAATCCATCGGATTTTTTTTTTTTTGAAAAATTCAAAATTCATTATTTATTATCGATTTGCTTATAATTAACCACATGAATTTATTAAATGTGTTAATAAATCTAATATCAGGGGTACAAATTGAAAATGCGGGATTGATAACAGATGGCGTTACTAACGCTATACGCATCAGGCAGTACTGTGACTATGTTCATGTCAAAGCTACGTCTTATAGCTTTAATTTTCAGTATGTGTCAATTTGTCGCAGTGTCAAATTCATAGTTTTTTTGAGCTCTCAATATGTCGAGTTTCGTGCCAACAAAACAGCATTTGCGGGAAGTTTTAATTTACTTCTTTAATTTGAAGAAAAGTGCTGCTGAAGCACATCGATTGGTCTCCGAGACTTATCCGAGTCATGTTCCATCGGTTTCAACGTGCGAGAGATGGTTTGTGCGGTTTAGAAGTGGTGATTTTGACGTTGAGGACAAAGAGCGGCCGGGCCAAGTGAAAAAGTTTGAGAATGCTGAATTGGAGGCAATACTCAATGAAGACTCGTGTCAAACAAGAGCTCGCAGATTCATTGGGAGTGACACAACAAGCCATTTCCCATCGTATAAAAGCCCTCGGAATGATCCAAAAGCAAGGACATTGGGTGCCGTATGAGCTGAAGCCGAGAGACGTCGAGCGCCGTTTTTTTTGCATGCGAACTGCTGCTCGAACGGCAAAAACGGAAGGGTTTTTTTGCATCGCATTGTCACTGGTGATGAAAAGTGGATCCGTTACGATAACCCGAAGCGCAAAAAATCATATGGTTACCCCGGCCATGCATCATCATCGACGGCCAAACCAAATATTCACGGCGCCAAGCTCATGCTCTGTATTTGGTGGGACCAGCTGGGTGTGGTGTATTATGAGCTATTGAAATCGAACGAAACCATCACAGGAGCACTATACCGAACTCAATTGATGCGTTTGAGCCGCGCACTCAAAGAAAAACGGCCACAATACGAGCAAAGACACGACAAAGTAATTTTGCAACATGACAACGCTCGGCCACATGTTGCAGCGCCGGTCAAAACATACCTACAAACGCTGAAATGGGAAGTCTTACCCCACCCGCCGTATAGCCCAGACATTGCTCCTTCCGATTACCACCTTTTCCGATCGATGACACATGGCCTAGCTGACCAGCGCTTCCATTCTTACGAAGAAGCCCAAAAATGGGTCGATGACTGGATAGCAGCCAAGCCGGCCGAATTTTTTCGCGACGGTATCCGTAAATTGCCAGAAAGATGGGAAAAAGTTGTGGCTAGCGATGGACAATACTTTGAATAATTCATTTGTTACCATTTTTTCAGAATAAACGTTCAAAAATAGAAAAAAATCCCGCATTTTCAATTTGTACTCCTGATACATAATTATTTTTATCATAAAAAATAAATTTTTTTTTTTTTATAATCCAAATTTTTGTTCTCGCTTTGTGATTTTCATGTTAAAGTAAAGAGCACAACATAAAAAATGAAACCATCGGATTTTTTTTTTTTCAAAAATTCAAAATTCATTATTTATTTATCGATTTGCTTATAATTAACCACATGAATTTATTAAATGTGTTAATAAATCTAATACATAATTATTTTTATCATAAAAAATAAAATTTTTTTTTTTTATAATCCAAATTTTTGTTCTCGCTTTGTGATTTTCATGTTAAAGTAAAGAGCACAACATAAAAAATGAAACCATCGGATTTTTTTTTTTCAAAAATTCAAAATTCATTATTTATTTATCGATTTGCTTATAATTAACCACATGAATTTATTAAATGTGTTAATAAATCTAATAAAAAATTATTTTTATCATAAAAAATAAATTTTTTTTTTTTTTTGTAATCCAAATTTTTGTTCTCGCTTTGTGATTTTCATGTTAAAGTAAATTTGCTTATAATTAACCACATGAATTTATTAAATGTGTTAATAAATCTAATACATAATTATTTTTATCATAAAAAATAAATTTTTTTTTTTTTATAATCCAAATTTTTGTTCTCGCTTTGTGATTTTCATGTTAAAGTAAAGAGCACAACATAAAAAATGAAACCATCGGATTTTTTTTTTTTTTTCAAAAATTCAAAATTCATTATTTATTTATCGATTTGCTTATAATTAACCACATGAATTTATTAAATGTGTTAATAAATCTAATAAAAAATTATTTTTATCATTTATCAACGTAATTTGCTTATAATTAACCACATGAATTTATTAAATGTGTTAATAAATCTAATAAAAAATTATTTTTATCATAAAAAATAAAATTTTTTTTTTTTTATAATCCAAATTTTTGTTCTCGCTTTGTGATTTTCATGTTAAAGTAAAGAGCACAACATAAAAAATGAAACCATCGGATTTTTTTTTTTTCAAAAATTCAAAATTCATTATTTATTTATCGATTTGCTTATAATTAACCACATGAATTTATTAAATGTGTTAATAAATCTAATACATAATTATTTTTATCATAAAAAATAAAATTTTTTTTTTTTATGATCCAAATTTTTGTTCTCGCTTTGTGATTTTCATGTTAAAGTAAAGAGCACAACATAAAAAATGAAACCATCGGTTTTTTTTTTTTCAAGGAAATTCAAAATTCATTATTTATTTATCGATTTGCTTATAATTAACCACATGAATTTATTAAATGTGTTAATAAATCTAATAAAAAATTATTTTTATCATAAAAAATAATTTTTTTTTTTTTTTATAATCCAAATTTTTGTTCTCGCTTTGTGATTTTCATGTTAAAGTAAATTTGCTTATAATTAACCACATGAATTTATTAAATGTGTTAATAAATCTAATACATAATTA
>CAUVYM010000811.1:0-2500 GCA_963556165.1 Tipula helvola | reverse complement strand
CATTCGCTTTACCAGATAAGACTATTTACCCAAATATTAATATGCACCAGCTATCCTGAGGGAAACTTCGGAGGGAACCAGCTACTAGATGGTTCGATTGGTCTTTCGCCCCTATACCCAATTCTGACAATCGATTTGCACGTCAGAACTGCTACGATCCTCCATCAGGGTTTCCCCTGACTTCGACCTGATCAGGTATAGTTCACCATCTTTCGGGTCACAGTGTATATGCTTACAGTACGCTTTAACTCATAAAACATAAGTAATATGAGTTGATTAAAACGCCCATGGATGAAGATGCAATTATATAAAATCACATGTAATCCCATATATTAGTTACGTTAATTACGCCTTTAGGCTTAAAAGCCCAATGACTCGCACATATACTAGACTCCTTGGTCCGTGTTTCAAGACGGGTCCCAAAGGTATCCCAAATCATTTCATTGCCGATAAGATCGATTACTCAAACTGCATTTATTTAACATAAACCGTTACGAATTACGCTGCAAATATGCTCGTACGATCAGATACATGTGTCATCATATTGGCAGATATTTTTATAGTTCCTTAAGAAACATTCACAAGTGAATGCGAAAGGAGCTGCATATAAAATCATTGACAAATATCTACAAATGTAGTATATTGATAACACATCGCAATGCGATAATAGAAGAAAAGTGCATAATATAATTTATTGAAAAATCAATTATTATATCAATGAATCTCTTCTTTTACAAGTTCGGGTTCATTGGGTTTAACCTCTTAGTGGTTTCACGTACTGTTTAACTCTCTATTCAGAGTTCTTTTCAACTTTCCCTCACGGTACTTGTTCGCTATCGGTCTCGTGGTTATATTTAGTCTTAGATGGAGTTTACCACCAACTTAGTGCTGCACTATCAAGCAACACGACTCTCTAGAGATATCTTCTTATACAAGATTATAGTCACTACGGGCCTGGCACCCTCTATGGGTAAATGGCCCCATTCAAGATGGACTTGAACATATAATCAAAATGCATAAGATGATAGATACTCCTTTACATTGAATTTCCATTCTACCAGTTATCAGTAAAAGGACTTAATGCTGGACTTTTCCCATTTCGCTCGCCGCTACTAAGGGAATCTTAGTTAATTTCTTTTCCTCTCCTAATTAATATGCTTAAATTCAGGAGGTAATCACATATGAGTTGAAGTCACAATTATTGTTAATAATTATAAAACGGATTTTAAAAACTACATCATAAATTATTATAAAAATGACTTGCGTCTTTTACCGATTTATTATTACACAAATATTGTTTAATACAATATTGTAAATATAATAAAATATTTACATATCAAAAATTGTTAAATAATAATTTATTTAGCGAATATTAGTGACCCTCAACCATATGTGGTCCAAGCAGAGTATTATATACTATTAGCATGGACCGCAATGTGCGTTCAAAATGTTGATGTTCATGTGTCCTGCAGTTCACATAACTTCACGCAGTTTGCTGCGTTCTTCATCGACCCACGAGCCTAGTGATCCCCCGCTAAGAGTGATTATTTGTTTTATGTTTAGAAATAAAAACCAGTCTTTTCCATTCAAAAAGCGAAATACTTCAATCCTTAATATAATATTATCATTGATAAATTTATATTTGCAGAACTTCTGAAATGGTCAATTATTTTTATTCAATGTTTTGATCTTTAATTCTTTAATGATCCTTCCGCAGGTTCACCTACGGAAACCTTGTTACGACTTTTACTTCCTCTAAATATACAAGTTCGGTCAACTTTGGTAAAACAACCACAACACAAGAAGCATCACGGTGATCACCTCCGAGGACCTCACTAACATATTCAATCGGTAGTAGCGACGGGCGGTGTGTACAAAGGGCAGGGACGTAATCAATGCGAGCTTATGACCCGCACTTACTGGGAATTCCAGGTTTATGTGAACAGTTTCAGTCCACAATCCCAACCACGAAGGTGGTTCAGCGGTTTACCGGTCTTTTTAGACTAGGAGGACACGTTGATACCTTCATTGTAGCGCGCGTGCAGCCCAGGACATCTAAGGGCATCACAGACCTGTTATTGCTCAATCTCATATTGCTAGACGCAATTTGTCTATTTAAGAAGCAAGTGTCTTATTAGGACAAACCACCAGGTATGACTCCACTTACAAACAACTCTTACGTATTAAAACCACACCTCGTTAGAAGCATAGTATAACAGAGGCAAAAATGTCTGCAAAGTTTCTACACCATAACCCTGCCGGCATCTAGTTAAGAAATTTGAGTCTCGTTCGTTATCGGAATTAACCAGACAAATCACTCCACGAACTAAGAACGGCCATGCACCACCACCCATAGATTCGAGAAAGAGCTATTAATCTGTCTTACTCATTTATGTTCGGACCTGGTAAGTTTCCCCGTGTTGAGTCAAATTAAGCCGCAGGCTCCACTCCTGGTGGTGCCCTTCCGTCAATTCCTTTAAGTTTCAACTTTGCAACCATA
>CAUVYM010000810.1:0-23163 GCA_963556165.1 Tipula helvola | reverse complement strand
GGAAAATTCAGTTTTTTTGAAAATCAACTGAACTATAACCCACAAATTCAGAGCCACAAAAATCGAAAATCTTCAAATGTGCTCCGATTTCGATGATTGATACCTCTATCAATAGGTGTTGAGACCTGTAATTGTCATACAAATGGCCATTTCGATCGGTCAAACATTTCTACACGTTCCGTAGAAAATTCGATTTTTTTGAAAATTAACTGAACTATAGCTCACAAATTCAGAGCCACAAAAATCGAAAATCTGCAAATGTGCTCCGATTTCGATGATTGATACCTCTATCAATAGGTGTTGAGACCTGTAATTATCATACAAACGGCCATTTTGATCGGTCAAACATTTCTACACGTTCCATAGAAAATTCGATTTTTTTGAAAATCTATAGCTCACAAATTCAGAGCCACAAAAATCGAAAATCTTCTAATGTGCTCCGATTTCGATGATTGATACCTCTATCAATAGGCGTCGAGACCTGTAATTGTCATACAAACGGCCATTTCGATCGGTCAAACATTTCTACACGTTCCGTGGAAAATTCAATTTTTTTGAAAATCAACTGAACTATAGCCCACAAATTCAGAGCCACAAAAATCGAAAATCTGCAAATGTGCTCCGATTTCGATGATTGATACCTCTATCAATAGGCGTTGAGACCAGCAATTGTCATACAAACGGCCATTTGGATCGGTCGAATATTTCTACACGTTCCGTGGAAAATTCAATTTTTTTGAAAATCAACTGAACTATAGCTCACAAATTCAGAGCCACAAAAATCGAAAATCTTATCCGATTTCGATGATTGATACCTCTATCAATAGGCGTTGAGACCTGTAATTGTCATACAAACGGCCATTTCGATCGGTCGAACATTTCTACACGTTCCGTGGAAAATTCAATTTTTTTGAAAATCAACTGAACTATAGCCCACAAATTCAGAGCCACAAAAATCGAAAATCTTCTAATGTGCTCCGATTTCGATGATTGATACCTTTATCAATAGGCGTTGAGACCTGTAATTGTCATACAAACGGCCATTTGGATCGGTCGAATATTTCTACACGTTCCGTGGAAAATTCAATTGATTTGAAAATCAACTGAACTATAGCCCACAAATTCAGAGCCACAAAAATCGAAAATCTGCAAATGTGCTCCGATTTCGATGATTGAGACCTGTAATTGTCATACAAACGGCCATTTCGATCGGTCAAACATTTCTACACGTTCCGTGGAAAATTCAATTTTTTTGAAAATCAACTGAACTATAGCCCACAAATTCAGAGCCACAAAAATCGAAAATCTTCTAATGTGCTCCGATTTCGATGATTGATACCTCTATCAATAGGCGTTGAGACCTGTAATTGTCATACAAACGGCCATTTCGATCGGTCGAATATTTCTACACGTTCCGTGGAAAATTCGATTTTTTTGAAAATCAACTGAACTATAGCCCACAAATTCAGAGCCACAAAAATCGAAAATCTGCAAATGTGCTCCGATTTCGATGATTGATACCTCTATCAATAGGCGTTGAGACCAGCAATTGTCATACAAACGGCCATTTCGATCGGTCAAACATTTCTACACGTTCCGTGGAAAATTCAATTTTTTTGAAAATCAACTGAACTATAGCTCACAAATTCAGAGCCACAAAAATCGAAAATCTTATCCGATTTCGATGATTGATACCTCTATCAATAGGCGTTGAGACCTGTAATTGTCATACAAACGGCCATTTCGATCGGTCGAACATTTCTACACGTTCCGTGGAAAATTCAATTTTTTTGAAAATCAACTGAACTATAGCCCACAAATTCAGAGCCACAAAAATCGAAAATCTTCTAATGTGCTCCGATTTCGATGATTGATACCTCTATCAATAGGCGTTGAGACCTGTAATTGTCATACAAACGGCCATTTCGATCGGTCAAACATTTCTACACGTTCCGTGGAAAAATCAATTTTTTTGAAAATCAACTGAACTATAGCCCACAAATTCAGAGCCACAAAAATCGAAAATCTGCAAATGTGCTCCGATTTCGATGATTGATACCTCTATCAATAGGCGTTGAGACCAGCAATTGTCATACAAACGGCCATTTGGATCGGTCGAATATTTCTACACGTTCCGTGGAAAATTCAATTTTTTTGAAAATCAACTGAACTATAGCTCACAAATTCAGAGCCACAAAAATCGAAAATCTTAAAATTTGATCCGATTTCGATGATTGATACCTTTATCAATAGGCGTTGAGACCTGTAATTGTCATACAAACGGCCATTTCGATCGGTCGAACATTTCTACACGTTCCGTGGAAAATTCAATTTTTTTGAAAATCAACTGAACTATAGCCCACAAATTCAGAGCCACAAAAATCGAAAATCTTCTAATGTGCTCCGATTTCGATGATTGATACCTCTATCAATAGGCGTTGAGACCTGTAATTGTCATACAAACGGCCATTTCGATCGATCAAACATTTCTACACGTTCCGTGGAAAATTCAATTTTTTTGAAAATCAACTGAACTATAGCTCACGAATTCAGAGCCACAAAAATCGAAAATCTTAAAATTTGATCCGATTTCGATGATTGATACCTCTATCAATAGGCGTTGAGACCTGTAATTGTCATACAAACGGCCATTTCGATCGGTCAAACATTTCTACACGTTCCGTGGAAAATTCAATTTTTTTGAAAATCAACTGAACTATAGCCCACAAATTCAGAGCCACAAAAATCGAAAATCTGCAAATGTGCTCCGATTTCGATGATTGATACCTCTATCAATAGGCGTTGAGACCAGCAATTGTCATACAAACGGCCATTTGGATCGGTCGAATATTTCTACACGTTCCGTGGAAAATTCAATTTTTTTGAAAATCAACTGAACTATAGCTCACAAATTCAGAGCCACAAAAATCGAAAATCTTAAAATTTGATCCGATTTCGATGATTGATACCTTTATCAATAGGCGTTGAGACCTGTAATTGTCATACAAACGGCCATTTCGATCGGTCGAACATTTCTACACGTTCCGTGGAAAATTCAATTTTTTTGAAAATCAACTGAACTATAGCCCACAAATTCAGAGCCACAAAAATCGAAAATCTTCTAATGTGCTCCGATTTCGATGATTGATACCTCTATCAATAGGCGTTGAGACCAGCAATTGTCATACAAACGGCCATTTGGATCGGTCGAATATTTCTACACGTTCCGTGGAAAATTCAATTTTTTTGAAAATCAACTGAACTATAGCTCACAAATTCAGAGCCACAAAAATCGAAAATCTTAAAATTTGATCCGATTTCGATGATTGATACCTCTATCAATAGGCGTTGAGACCTGTAATTGTCATACAAACGGCCATTTCGATCGGTCAAACATTTCTACACGTTCCGTGGAAAATTCAATTTTTTTGAAAATCAACTGAACTATAGCCCACAAATTCAGAGCCACAAAAATCGAAAATCTGCAAATGTGCTCCGATTTCGATGATTGATACCTCTATCAATAGGCGTTGAGACCAGCAATTGTCATACAAACGGCCATTTGGATCGGTCGAATATTTCTACACGTTCCGTGGAAAATTCAATTTTTTTGAAAATCAACTGAACTATATCTCACAAATTCAGAACCACAAAAATCGAAAATCTTATCCGATTTCGATGATTGATACCTCTATCAATAGGCGTTGAGACCTGTAATTGTCATACAAACGGCCATTTCGATCGGTCGAACATTTCTACACGTTCCGTGGAAAATTCAATTTTTTTGAAAATCAACTGAACTATAGCCCACAAATTCAGAGCCACAAAAATCGAAAATCTGCAAATGTGCTCCGATTTCGATGATTGATACCTCTATCAATAGGCGTTGAGACCTGTAATTGTCATACAAACGGCCATTTCGATCGGTCAAACATTTCTACACGTTCCGTGGAAAATTCAATTTTTTTGAAAATCAACTGAACTATAGCTCACGAATTCAGAGCCACAAAAATCGAAAATCTTAAAATTTGATCCGATTTCGATGATTGATACCTCTATCAATAGGCGTTGAGACCTGTAATTGTCATACAAACGGCCATTTCGATCGGTCAAACATTTCTACACGTTCCGTGGAAAATTCAATTTTTTTGAAAATCAACTGAACTATAGCTCACAAATTCAGAGCCACAAAAATCGAAAATCTTCTAATGTGCTCCGATTTCGATGATTGATACCTCAATCAATAGGTGTTGAGATCTGTAATTGTCATACAAACGGCCATTTCGATCGGTCAAACATTTCTACACGTTCCGTGGAAAATTCAATTTTTTTGAAAATCAACTGAACTATAGCCCACAAATTCAGTGCCACAAAAATCGAAAATCTGCAAATGTGCTCCGATTTCGATGATTGATACCTCTATCAATAGGCGTTGAGACCAGCAATTGTCATACAAACGGCCATTTGGATCGGTCGAATATTTCTACACGTTCCGTGGAAAATTCAATTTTTTTGAAAATCAACTGAACTATAGCTCACAAATTCAGAGCCACAAAAATCGAAAATCTTAAAATTTGATCCGATTTCGATGATTGATACCTCTATCAATAGGCGTTGAGACCTGTAATTGTCATACAAACGGCCATTTCGATCGGTCGAACATTTCTACACGTTCCGTGGAAAATTCAATTTTTTTGAAAATCAACTGAACTATAGCCCACAAATTCAGAGCCACAAAAATCGAAAATCTTCTAATGTGCTCCGATTTCGATGATTGATACCTCTATCAATAGGCGTTGAGACCTGTAATTGTCATACAAACGGCCATTTCGATCGGTCAAACATTTCTACACGTTCCGTGGAAAATTCAATTTTTTTGAAAATCAACTGAACTATAGCCCACAAATTCAGAGCCACAAAAATCGAAAATCTGCAAATGTGCTCCGATTTCGATGATTGATACCTCTATCAATAGGCGTTGAGACCAGCAATTGTCATACAAACGGCCATTTGGATCGGTCGAATATTTCTACACGTTCCGTGGAAAATTCAATTTTTTTGAAAATCAACTGAACTATAGCTCACAAATTCAGAGCCACAAAAATCGAAAATCTTATCCGATTTCGATGATTGATACCTCTATCAATAGGCGTTGAGACCTGTAATTGTCATACAAACGGCCATTTCGATCGGTCAAACATTTCTACACGTTCCGTGGAAAATTCAATTTTTTTGAAAATCAACTGAACTATAGCCCACAAATTCAGAGCCACAAAAATCGAAAATCTTCTAATGTGCTCCGATTTCGATGATTGATACCTCTATCAATAGGCGTTGAGACCTGTAATTGTCATACAAACGGCCATTTCGATCGGTCAAACATTTCTACACGTTCCGTGGAAAAATCAATTTTTTTGAAAATCAACTGAACTATAGCCCACAAATTCAGAGCCACAAAAATCGAAAATCTGCAAATGTGCTCCGATTTCGATGATTGATACCTCTATCAATAGGCGTTGAGACCAGCAATTGTCATACAAACGGCCATTTGGATCGGTCGAATATTTCTACACGTTCCGTGGAAAATTCAATTTTTTTGAAAATCAACTGAACTATAGCTCACAAATTCAGAGCCACAAAAATCGAAAATCTTAAAATTTGATCCGATTTCGATGATTGATACCTTTATCAATAGGCGTTGAGACCTGTAATTGTCATACAAACGGCCATTTCGATCGGTCGAACATTTCTACACGTTCCGTGGAAAATTCAATTTTTTTGAAAATCAACTGAACTATAGCCCACAAATTCAGAGCCATAAAAATCGAAAATCTTCTAATGTGCTCCGATTTCGATGATTGATACCTCTATCAATAGGCGTTGAGACCTGTAATTGTCATACAAACGGCCATTTCGATCGATCAAACATTTCTACACGTTCCGTGGAAAATTCAATTTTTTTGAAAATCAACTGAACTATAGCTCACGAATTCAGAGCCACAAAAATCGAAAATCTTAAAATTTGATCCGATTTCGATGATTGATACCTCTATCAATAGGCGTTGAGACCTGTAATTGTCATACAAACGGCCATTTCGATCGGTCAAACATTTCTACACGTTCCGTGGAAAATTCAATTTTTTTGAAAATCAACTGAACTATAGCCCACAAATTCAGAGCCACAAAAATCGAAAATCTGCAAATGTGCTCCGATTTCGATGATTGATACCTCTATCAATAGGCGTTGAGACCAGCAATTGTCATACAAACGGCCATTTGGATCGGTCGAATATTTCTACACGTTCCGTGGAAAATTCAATTTTTTTGAAAATCAACTGAACTATAGCTCACAAATTCAGAGCCACAAAAATCGAAAATCTTAAAATTTGATCCGATTTCGATGATTGATACCTTTATCAATAGGCGTTGAGACCTGTAATTGTCATACAAACGGCCATTTCGATCGGTCGAACATTTCTACACGTTCCGTGGAAAATTCAATTTTTTTGAAAATCAACTGAACTATAGCCCACAAATTCAGAGCCACAAAAATCGAAAATCTTCTAATGTGCTCCGATTTCGATGATTGATACCTCTATCAATAGGCGTTGAGACCAGCAATTGTCATACAAACGGCCATTTGGATCGGTCGAATATTTCTACACGTTCCGTGGAAAATTCAATTTTTTTGAAAATCAACTGAACTATAGCTCACAAATTCAGAGCCACAAAAATCGAAAATCTTAAAATTTGATCCGATTTCGATGATTGATACCTTTATCAATAGGCGTTGAGACCTGTAATTGTCATACAAACGGCCATTTCGATCGGTCGAACATTTCTACACGTTCCGTGGAAAATTCAATTTTTTTGAAAATCAACTGAACTATAGCCCACAAATTCAGAGCCACAAAAATCGAAAATCTGCAAATGTGCTCCGATTTCGATGATTGATACCTCTATCAATAGGCGTTGAGACCAGCAATTGTCATACAAACGGCCATTTGGATCGGTCGAATATTTCTACACGTTCCGTGGAAAATTCAATTTTTTTGAAAATCAACTGAACTATAGCCCACAAATTCAGTGCCACAAAAATCGAAAATCTGCAAATGTGCTCCGATTTCGATGATTGATACCTCTATCAATAGGCGTTGAGACCAGCAATTGTCATACAAACGGCCATTTGGATCGGTCGAATATTTCTACACGTTCCGTGGAAAATTCAATTTTTTTGAAAATCAACTGAACTATAGCTCACGAATTCAGAGCTACAAAAATCGAAAATCTTAAAATTTGATCCGATTTCGATGATTGATACCTCTATCAATAGGCGTTGAGACCTGTAATTGTCATACAAACGGCCATTTCGATCGGTCAAACATTTCTACACGTTCCGTGGAAAATTCAATTTTTTTGAAAATCAACTGAACTATAGCCCACAAATTCAGAGCCACAAAAATCGAAAATCTGCAAATGTGCTCCGATTTCGATGATTGATACCTCTATCAATAGGCGTTGAGACCAGCAATTGTCATACAAACGGCCATTTGGATCGGTCGAATATTTCTACACGTTCCGTGGAAAATTCAATTTTTTTGAAAATCAACTGAACTATATCTCACAAATTCAGAACCACAAAAATCGAAAATCTTATCCGATTTCGATGATTGATACCTCTATCAATAGGCGTTGAGACCTGTAATTGTCATACAAACGGCCATTTCGATCGGTCGAACATTTCTACACGTTCCGTGGAAAATTCAATTTTTTTGAAAATCAACTGAACTATAGCCCACAAATTCAGAGCCACAAAAATCGAAAATCTGCAAATGTGCTCCGATTTCGATGATTGATACCTCTATCAATAGGCGTTGAGACCTGTAATTGTCATACAAACGGCCATTTCGATCGGTCAAACATTTCTACACGTTCCGTGGAAAATTCAATTTTTTTGAAAATCAACTGAACTATAGCTCACGAATTCAGAGCCACAAAAATCGAAAATCTTAAAATTTGATCCGATTTCGATGATTGATACCTTTATCAATAGGCGTTGAGACCTGTAATTGTCATACAAACGGCCATTTCGATCGGTCGAACATTTCTACACGTTCCGTGGAAAATTCAATTTTTTTGAAAATCAACTGAACTATAGCCCACAAATTCAGAGCCACAAAAATCGAAAATCTTCTAATGTGCTCCGATTTCGATGATTGATACCTCTATCAATAGGCGTTGAGACCAGCAATTGTCATACAAACGGCCATTTGGATCGGTCGAATATTTCTACACGTTCCGTGGAAAATTCAATTTTTTTGAAAATCAACTGAACTATAGCTCACAAATTCAGAGCCACAAAAATCGAAAATCTTAAAATTTGATCCGATTTCGATGATTGATACCTCTATCAATAGGCGTTGAGACCTGTAATTGTCATACAAACGGCCATTTCGATCGGTCAAACATTTCTACACGTTCCGTGGAAAATTCAATTTTTTTGAAAATCAACTGAACTATAGCCCACAAATTCAGAGCCACAAAAATCGAAAATCTGCAAATGTGCTCCGATTTCGATGATTGATACCTCTATCAATAGGCGTTGAGACCTGTAATTGTCATACAAACGGCCATTTCGATCGGTCAAACATTTCTACACGTTCCGTGGAAAATTCAATTTTTTTGAAAATCAACTGAACTATAGCTCACGAATTCAGAGCCACAAAAATCGAAAATCTTCTAATGTGCTCCGATTTCGATGATTGATACCTCTATCAATAGGCGTTGAGACCTGTAATTGTCATACAAACGGCCATTTCGATCGGTCAAACATTTCTACACGTTCCGTGGAAAATTCAATTTTTTTGAAAATCAACTGAACTATAGCTCACGAATTCAGAGCTACAAAAATCGAAAATCTTAAAATTTGATCCGATTTCGATGATTGATACCTCTATCAATAGGCGTTGAGACCTGTAATTGTCATACAAACGGCCATTTCGATCGGTCAAACATTTCTACACGTTCCGTGGAAAATTCAATTTTTTTGAAAATCAACTGAACTATAGCCCACAAATTCAGAGCCACAAAAATCGAAAATCTGCAAATGTGCTCCGATTTCGATGATTGATACCTCTATCAATAGGCGTTGAGACCTGTAATTGTCATACAAACGGCCATTTCGATCGGTCAAACATTTCTACACGTTCCGTGGAAAATTCAATTTTTTTGAAAATCAACTGAACTATAGCTCACGAATTCAGAGCCACAAAAATCGAAAATCTTAAAATTTGATCCGATTTCGATGATTGATACCTTTATCAATAGGCGTTGAGACCTGTAATTGTCATACAAACGGCCATTTCGATCGGTCGAACATTTCTACACGTTCCGTGGAAAATTCAATTTTTTTGAAAATCAACTGAACTATAGCCCACAAATTCAGAGCCACAAAAATCGAAAATCTGCAAATGTGCTCCGATTTCGATGATTGATACCTCTATCAATAGGCGTTGAGACCTGTAATTGTCATACAAACGGCCATTTCGATCGGTCAAACATTTCTACACGTTCCGTGGAAAATTCAATTTTTTTGAAAATCAACTGAACTATAGCTCACGAATTCAGAGCCACAAAAATCGAAAATCTTCTAATGTGCTCCGATTTCGATGATTGATACCTCTATCAATAGGTGTTGAGATCTGTAATTGTCATACAAACGGCCATTTCGATCGGTCAAACATTTCTACACGTTCCGTGGAAAATTCAATTTTTTTGAAAATCAACTGAACTATAGCCCACAAATTCAGTGCCACAAAAATCGAAAATCTGCAAATGTGCTCCGATTTCGATGATTGATACCTCTATCAATAGGCGTTGAGACCAGCAATTGTCATACAAACGGCCATTTGGATCGGTCGAATATTTCTACACGTTCCGTGGAAAATTCAATTTTTTTGAAAATCAACTGAACTATAGCTCACAAATTCAGAGCCACAAAAATCGAAAATCTTAAAATTTGATCCGATTTCGATGATTGATACCTTTATCAATAGGCGTTGAGACCTGTAATTGTCATACAAACGGCCATTTCGATCGGTCGAACATTTCTACACGTTCCGTGGAAAATTCAATTTTTTTGAAAATCAACTGAACTATAGCCCACAAATTCAGAGCCACAAAAATCGAAAATCTTCAAATGTGCTCCGATTTCGATGATTGATACCTCTATCAATAGGCGTTGAGACCAGCAATTGTCATACAAACGGCCATTTGGATCGGTCGAATATTTCTACACGTTCCGTGGAAAATTCAATTTTTTTGAAAATCAACTGAACTATAGCTCACAAATTCAGAGCCACAAAAATCGAAAATCTTATCCGATTTCGATGATTGATACCTCTATCAATAGGCGTTGAGACCTGTAATTGTCATACAAACGGCCATTTCGATCGGTCGAACATTTCTACACGTTCCGTGGAAAATTCAATTTTTTTGAAAATCAACTGAACTATAGCCCACAAATTCAGAGCCACAAAAATCGAAAATCTTCTAATGTGCTCCGATTTCGATGATTGATACCTCTATCAATAGGGGTTGAGACCTGTAATTGTCATACAAACGGCCATTTCGATCGGTCAAACATTTCTACACGTTCCGTGGAAAATTCATTTTTTTTGAAAATCAACTGAACTATAGCCCACAAATTCAGAGCCACAAAAATCGAAAATCTGCAAATGTGCTCCGATTTCGATGATTGATACCTCTATCAATAGGCGTTGAGACCAGCAATTGTCATACAAACGGCCATTTGGATCGGTCGAATATTTCTACACGTTCCGTGGAAAATTCAATTTTTTTGAAAATCAACTGAACTATAGCCCACAAATTCAGAGCCACAAAAATCGAAAATCTTCTAATGTGCTCCGATTTTGATGATTGATACCTCTATCAATAGGTGTTGAGACCTGTAATTGTCATACAAACGGCAATTTCGATCGGTCAAACATTTCTACACGTTCCGTGGAAAATTCAATTTTTTTGAAAATCAACTGAACTATAGCCCACAAATTCAGAGCCACAAAAATCGAAAATCTTCAAATGTGCTCCGATTTTGATGATTGATACCTCTATCAATAGGCGTTGAGACCTGTAATTGTCATACAAACGGCAATTTCGATCGGTCAAACATTTCTACACGTTCCGTGGAAAATTCAATTTTTTTGAAAATCAACTGAACTATAGCTCACAAATTCAGAGCCACAAAAATCGAAAATCTTCTAATGTGCTCCGATTTCGATGATTGATACCTCTATCAATAGGCGTTGAGACCTGTAATTGTCATACAAACGGCAATTTCGATCGGTCAAACATTTCTACACGTTCCGTGGAAAATTCAATTTTTTTGAAAATCAACTGAACTATAGCTCACAAATTCAGAGCCACAAAAATCGAAAAACTTAAAATTTGATCCGATTTCGATGATTGATACCTCTATCAATAGGCGTTGAGACCTGTAATTGTCATACAAACGGCCATTTCGATCGGCCAAACATTTCTACACGTTCCATAGAAAATTCAATTTTTTTGAAAATCAACTGAACTATAGCCCACAAATTCAGAGCCACAAAAATCGAAAAACTTAAAATTTGATCCGATTTCGATGATTGATACCTCTATCAATAGGCGTTGAGACCTGTAATTGTCATACAAACGGCCATTTCGATCGGCCAAACATTTCTACACGTTCCGTGGAAAATTCAATTTTTTTGAAAATCAACTGAACTATAGCTCACAAATTCAGAGCCACAAAAATCGAAAATATTAAAATTTGATCCGATTTCGATGATTGATACCTTTATCAATAGGCGTTGAGATCTGCAATTGTCATACAAACGGCAATTTCGATCGGTCAAACATTTCTACACGTTCCGTGGAAAATTCAATTTTTTTGAAAATCAACTGAACTATAGCTCACAAATTCAGAGCCACAAAAATCGAAAATCTTCTAATGTGCTCCGATTTTGATGATTGATACCTCTATCAATAGGCGTTGAGACCAGTAATTGTCATACAAACGGCAATTTCGATCGGTCAAATATTTCTACACGTTCCGTGGAAAATTCAATTTTTTTGAAAATCAACTGAACTATAGCCCACAAATTCAGAGCCACAAAAATCGAAAATCTTCTAATGTGCTCCGATTTTGATGATTGATACCTCTATCAATAGGCTTTGAGACCTGTAATTGTGATACAAACGGCCATTTCGATCGGTCAAACATTTCTACACGTTCCGTGGAAAATTTGATTTTTTTGAAAATCAACTGAACTATAGCTCACAAATTCAGAGCCACAAAAATCGAAAAACTTAAAATTTGATCCGATTTCGATGATTGATACCTCTATCAATAGGCGTTGAGACCTGTAATTGTCATACAAACGGCCATTTCGATCGGCCAAACATTTCTACACGTTCCATAGAAAATTCAATTTTTTTGAAAATCAACTGAACTATAGCCCACAAATTCAGAGCCACAAAAATCGAAAATCTGCAAATGTGCTCCGATTTCGATGATTGATACCTCTATCAATAGGTGTTGAGACCTGTAATTGTCATACAAATGGCCATTTCGATCGGTCAAACATTTTTACACGTTCCGTGGAAAATTCGATTTTTTTGAAAATCAACTGAACTATAGCCCACAAATTCAGAGCCACAAAAATCGAAAATCTGCAAATGTGCTCCGATTTCGATGATTGATACCTCTATCAATAGGTGTTGAGACCTGTAATTGTCATACAAATGGCCATTTCGATCGGTCAAACATTTTTACACGTTCCGTGGAAAATTCAATTTTTTTGAAAATCAACTGAACTATAGCCCACAAATTCAGAGCCACAAAAATCGAAAATCTGCAAATGTGCTCCGATTTCGATGATTGATACCTCTATCAATAGGTGTTGAGACCTGTAATTGTCATACAAATGGCCATTTCGATCGGTCAAACATTTTTACACGTTCCGTGGAAAATTCGATTTTTTTGAAAATCAACTGAACTACAGCCCACAAATTCAGAGCCACAAAAATCGAAAATCTTCAAATGTGCTCCGATTTCGATGATTGATACCTCTATCAATAGGTGTTGAGACCTGTAATTGTCAAACAAACGGCCATTTCGATCGATCGAATATTTCTACACGTTCCGTGGAAAATTCAATTGTTTTGAAAATCAACTGAACTATAGCCCACAAATTCAGAGCCACAAAAATCGAAAATCTTCAAATGTGCTCCGATTTCGATGATTGATACCTCTATCAATAGGTGTTGAGACCTGCAATTATCATACAAACGGCAATTTCGATCGGTCAAACATTTCTACACGTTCCATAGAAAATTCAATTTTTTTGAAAATCAACTGAACTATAGCCCACAAATTCAGAGCCACAAAAATCGAAAATCTTCAAATGTGCTCCGATTTCGATGATTGATACCTCTATCAATAGGCGTTGAGATCTGTAATTGTCATACAAACGGCCATTTCGATCGGTCAAACATTTCTACACGTTCCGTGGAAAATTCGATTTGATAAAAAATCAACTGAACTATAGCCCACAAATTCAGAGCCACAAAAATCGAAAAACTTAAAATTTGATCCGATTTCGATGATTGATACCTCTATCAATAGGCGTTGAGACCTGTAATTGTCATACAAACGGCCATTTCGATCGGCCAAACATTTCTACACGTTCCATAGAAAATTCAGTTTTTTTTGAAAATCAACTGAACTATATCTCACAAATTCAGAACCACAAAAATCGAAAATCTTATCCGATTTCGATGATTGATACCTCTATCAATAGGCGTTGAGACCTGTAATTGTCATACAAACGGCCATTTCGATCGGTCGAACATTTCTACACGTTCCATAGAAAATTCAGTTTTTTTTGAAAATCAACTGAACTATAGCCCACAAATTCAGAGCCACAAAAATCGAAAATCTTCTAATGTGCTCCGATTTTGATGATTGATACCTATATCAATAGGTGTTGAGACCTGTAATTGTCATACAAACGGCAATTTCGATCGGTCAAACATTTCTACACGTTCCGTGGAAAATTCAATTTTTTTGAAAATCAACTGAACTATAGCCCACAAATTCAGAGCCACAAAAATCGAAAATCTTCAAATGTGCTCCGATTTTGATGATTGATACCTCTATCAATAGGCGTTGAGACCTGTAATTGTCATACAAACGGCAATTTCGATCGGTCAAACATTTCTACACGTTCCGTGGAAAATTCAATTTTTTTGAAAATCAACTGAACTATAGCTCACAAATTCAGAGCCACAAAAATCGAAAATCTTCTAATGTGCTCCGATTTCGATGATTGATACCTCTATCAATAGGTGTTGAGATCTGTAATTGTCATACAAACGGCAATTTCGATCGGTCAAACATTTCTACACGTTCCGTGGAAAATTCAATTTTTTTGAAAATCAACTGAACTATAGCTCACAAATTCAGAGCCACAAAAATCGAAAAACTTAAAATTTGATCCGATTTCGATGATTGATACCTCTATCAATAGGCGTTGAGACCTGTAATTGTCATACAAACGGCCATTTCGATCGGCCAAACATTTCTACACGTTCCATAGAAAATTCAATTTTTTTGAAAATCAACTGAACTATAGCCCACAAATTCAGAGCCACAAAAATCGAAAAACTTAAAATTTGATCCGATTTCGATGATTGATACCTCTATCAATAGGCGTTGAGACCTGTAATTGTCATACAAACGGCCATTTCGATCGGCCAAACATTTCTACACGTTCCGTGGAAAATTCAATTTTTTTGAAAATCAACTGAACTATAGCTCACAAATTCAGAGCCACAAAAATCGAAAAACTTAAAATTTGATCCGATTTCGATGATTGATACCTCTATCAATAGGCGTTGAGACCTGTAATTGTCATACAAACGGCCATTTCGATCGGCCAAACATTTCTACACGTTCCATAGAAAATTCAATTTTTTTGAAAATCAACTGAACTATAGCCCACAAATTCAGAGCCACAAAAATCGAAAAACTTAAAATTTGATCCGATTTCGATGATTGATACCTCTATCAATAGGCGTTGAGATCTGCAATTGTCATACAAACGGCAATTTCGATCGGTCAAACATTTCTACACGTTCCGTGGAAAATTCAATTTTTTTGAAAATCAACTGAACTATAGCTCACAAATTCAGAGCCACAAAAATCGAAAATCTTCTAATGTGCTCCGATTTTGATGATTGATACCTCTATCAATAGGCGTTGAGACCAGTAATTGTCATACAAACGGCAATTTCGATCGGTCAAATATTTCTACACGTTCCGTGGAAAATTCAATTTTTTTGAAAATCAACTGAACTATAGCCCACAAATTCAGAGCCACAAAAATCGAAAATCTTCTAATGTGCTCCGATTTTGATGATTGATACCTCTA
This sequence comes from Tipula helvola, assembly GCA_963556165.1. NCBI lineage: Eukaryota > Metazoa > Arthropoda > Insecta > Diptera > Tipulidae > Tipula > Tipula helvola. The sequence goes on along the minus strand of CAUVYM010000810.1, from coordinate 7,669 downwards.
TCAATAGGCTTTGAGACCTGTAATTGTGATACAAACGGCCATTTCGATCGGTCAAACATTTCTACACGTTCCGTGGAAAATTTGATTTTTTTGAAAATCAACTGAACTATAGCTCACAAATTCAGAGCCACAAAAATCGAAAATCTGCAAATGTGCTCCGATTTCGATGATTGATACCTCTATCAATAGGTGTTGAGACCTGTAATTGTCATACAAATGGCCATTTCGATCGGTCAAACATTTTTACACGTTCCGTGGAAAATTCGATTTTTTTGAAAATCAACTGAACTATAGCCCACAAATTCAGAGCCACAAAAATCGAAAATCTGCAAATGTGCTCCGATTTCGATGATTGATACCTCTATCAATAGGTGTTGAGACCTGTAATTGTCATACAAATGGCCATTTCGATCGGTCAAACATTTTTACACGTTCCGTGGAAAATTCAATTTTTTTGAAAATCAACTGAACTATAGCCCACAAATTCAGAGCCACAAAAATCGAAAATCTGCAAATGTGCTCCGATTTCGATGATTGATACCTCTATCAATAGGTGTTGAGACCTGTAATTGTCATACAAATGGCCATTTCGATCGGTCAAACATTTTTACACGTTCCGTGGAAAATTCGATTTTTTTGAAAATCAACTGAACTACAGCCCACAAATTCAGAGCCACAAAAATCGAAAATCTTCAAATGTGCTCCGATTTCGATGATTGATACCTCTATCAATAGGTGTTGAGACCTGTAATTGTCAAACAAACGGCCATTTCGATCGATCGAATATTTCTACACGTTCCGTGGAAAATTCAATTGTTTTGAAAATCAACTGAACTATAGCCCACAAATTCAGAGCCACAAAAATCGAAAATCTTCAAATGTGCTCCGATTTCGATGATTGATACCTCTATCAATAGGTGTTGAGACCTGCAATTATCATACAAACGGCCATTTCGATCGGTCAAACATTTCTACACGTTCCATAGAAAATTCAATTTTTTTGAAAATCAACTGAACTATAGCCCACAAATTCAGAGCCACAAAAATCGAAAATCTTCAAATGTGCTCCGATTTCGATGATTGATACCTCTATCAATAGGCGTTGAGACCTGCAATTGTCATAAAAACGGCCATTTGGATCGGTCGAATATTTCTACACGTTCCGTGGAAAATTCGGGTTTTTTGAAAATCAACTGAACTATAGCTCACAAATTCAGAGCCACAAAAATCGAAAATCTGCAAATGTGCTCCGATTTCGATGATTGATACCTCTATCAATAGGCGTTGAGACCTGTAATTGTCATACAAGCGGCCATTTGGATCGATCGAATATTTCTACACGTTCCGTGGAAAATTCAGTTTTTTTGAAAATCAACTGAACTATAGCCCACAAATTCAGAGCCACAAAAATCGAAAATCTTCTAATGTGCTCCGATTTTGATGATTGATACCTCTATCAATAGGCGTTGAGACCTGTAATTATCATACAAACGGCAATTTCGATCGGTCAAACATTTCTACACGTTCCATAGAAAATTCAATTTTTTGAAAATCAACTGAACTATAGCTCACAAATTCAGAGCCACAAAAATCGAAAATCTTTAAATGTGCTCCGATTTTGATGATTGATACCTATATCAATAGGCGTTGAGACCTGTAATTGTCATACAAACGGCAATTTCGATCGGTCAAACATTTCTACACGTTCCGTGGAAAATTCAATTTTTTTGAAAATCAACTGAACTATAGCCCACAAATTCAGAGCCACAAAAATCGAAAATCTTCTAATGTGCTCCGATTTTGATGATTGATACCTCTATCAATAGGCGTTGAGACCTGTAATTGTCATACAAACGGCAATTTCGATCGGTCAAACATTTCTACACGTTCCGTGGAAAATTCAATTTTTTTGAAAATCAACTGAACTATAGCTCACAAATTCAGAGCCACAAAAATCGAAAATCTTCTAATGTGCTCCGATTTCGATGATTGATACCTTTATCAATAGGCGTTGAGACCTGTAATTGTCATACAAACGGCAATTTCGATCGGTCAAACATTTCTACACGTTCCGTGGAAAATTCAATTTTTTTGAAAATCACTGAACTATAGCTCACAAATTCAGAGCCACAAAAATCGAAAATCTTCTAATGTGCTCCGATTTCGATGATTGATACCTCTATCAATAGGTGCTGAGATCTGTAATTGTCATACAAACGGCCATTTCGATCGGTCAAACATTTCTACACGTTCCGTGGAAAATTCGATTTGATAAAAAATCAACTGAACTATAGCCCACAAATTCAGAGCCACAAAAATCGAAAAACTTAAAATTTGATCCGATTTCGATGATTGATACCTCTATCAATAGGCGTTGAGACCTGTAATTGTCATACAAACGGCCATTTCGATCGGCCAAACATTTCTACACGTTCCGTGGAAAATTCAATTTTTTTGAAAATCAACTGAACTATAGCTCACAAATTCAGAGCCACAAAATCGAAAATATTAAAATTTGATCCGATTTCGATGATTGATACCTTTATCAATAGGCGTTGAGATCTGCAATTGTCATACAAACGGCAATTTCGATCGGTCAAACATTTCTACACGTTCCGTGGAAAATTCAATTTTTTTGAAAATCAACTGAACTATAGCTCACAAATTCAGAGCCACAAAAATCGAAAATCTTCTAATGTGCTCCGATTTTGATGATTGATACCTCTATCAATAGGCGTTGAGAACAGTAATTGTCATACAAACGGCAATTTCGATCGGTCAAATATTTCTACACGTTCCGTGGAAAATTCAATTTTTTTGAAATCAACTGAACTTATAGCCCACAAATTCAGAGCCACAAAAATCGAAAATCTTCTAATGTGCTCCGATTTTGATGATTGATACCTCTATCAATAGGCTTTGAGACCTGTAATTGTGATACAAACGGCCATTTTGATCGGTCAAACATTTCTACAAGTTCCGTGGAAAATTTGATTTTTTTGAAAATCAACTGAACTATAGCTCACAAATTCAGAGCCACAAAAATCGAAAAACTTAAAATTTGATCCGATTTCGATGATTGATACCTCTATCAATAGGCGTTGAGACCTGTAATTGTCATACAAACGGCCATTTCGATCGGCCAAACATTTCTACACGTTCCATAGAAAATTCAATTTTTTGAAAATCAACTGAACTATAGCCGACAAATTCAGAGCCACAAAAATCGAAAATCTGCAAATGTGCTCCGATTTCGATGATTGATACCTCTATCAATAGGTGTTGAGACCTGTAATTGTCATACAAATGGCCATTTCGATCGGTCAAACATTTTTACACGTTCCGTGGAAAATTCGATTTTTTTGAAAATCAACTGAACTATAGCCCACAAATTCAGAGCCACAAAAATCGGAAAATCTGCAAATGTGCTCCGATTTCGATGATTGATACCTCTATCAATAGGTGTTGAGACCTGTAATTGTCATACAAATGGCCATTTCGATCGGTCAAACATTTTTACACGTTCCGTGGAAAATTCAATTTTTTTGAAAATCAACTGAACTATAGCCCACAAATTCAGAGCCACAAAAATCGAAAATCTGCAAATGTGCTCCGATTTCGATGATTGATACCTCTATCAATAGGTGTTGAGACCTGTAATTGTCATACAAATGGCCATTTCGATCGGTCAAACATTTTTACACGTTCCGTGGAAAATTCGATTTTTTTGAAAATCAACTGAACTACAGCCCACAAATTCAGAGCCACAAAAATCGAAAATCTTCAAATGTGCTCCGATTTCGATGATTGATACCTCTATCAATAGGTGTTGAGACCTGTAATTGTCATACAAACGGCCATTTCGATCGATCGAATATTTCTACACGTTCCGTGGAAAATTCAGTTTTTTTGAAAATCAACTGAACTATAGCCACAAATTCAGAGCCACAAAAATCGAAAATCTTCTAATGTGCTCCGATTTTGATGATTGATACCTCTATCAATAGGCGTTGAGACCTGTAATTATCATACAAACGGCAATTTCGATCGGTCAAACATTTCTACACGTTCCGTGGAAAATTCAATTTTTTTGAAAATCAACTGAACTATAGCTCACAAATTCAGAGCCACAAAATCGAAAATATTAAAATTTGATCCGATTTCGATGATTGATACCTTTATCAATAGGCGTTGAGATCTGCAATTGTCATACAAACGGCCATTTCGATCGGTCAAACATTTCTACACGTTCCATAGAAAATTCAATTTTTTTGAAAATCAACTGAACTATAGCTCACAAATTCAGAGCCACAAAAATCGAAATCTTTAAATGTGCTCCGATTTTGATGATTGATACCTATATCAATAGGCGTTGAGACTGTAATTGTCATACAAACGGCAATTTCGATCGGTCAAACATTTCTACACGTTCCGTGGAAAATTCAATTTTTTTGAAAATCAACTGAACTATAGCTCACAAATTCAGAGCCACAAAAATCGAAAATCTTCTAATGTGCTCCGATTTCGATGATTGATACCTCTATCAATAGGCGTTGAGACCTGTAATTGTCATACAAACGGCAATTTCGATCGGTCAAACATTTCTACACGTTCCGTGGAAAATTCAATTTTTTTGAAAATCAACTGAACTATAGCTCACAAATTCAGAGCCACAAAAATCGAAAATCTTCTAATGTGCTCCGATTTCGATGATTGATACCTCTATCAATAGGTGTTGAGATCTGTAATTGTCATACAAACGGCCATTTCGATCGGTCAAACATTTCTACACGTTCCGTGGAAAATTCGATTTTTTTTGAAAATCAACTGAACTATAGCCCACAAATTCAGAGCCACAAAAATCGAAAAACTTAAAATTTGATCCGATTTCGATGATTGATACCTCTATCAATAGGCGTTGAGACCTGTAATTGTCATACAAACGGCCATTTCGATCGGCCAAACATTTCTACACGTTCCATAGAAAATTCAATTTTTTTGAAAATCAACTGAACTATAGCCCACAAATTCAGAGCCACAAAAATCGAAAAACTTAAAATTTGATCCGATTTCGATGATTGATACCTCTATCAATAGGCGTTGAGACCTGTAATTGTCATACAAACGGCCATTTCGATCGGCCAAACATTTCTACACGTTCCGTGGAAAATTCAATTTTTTTGAAAATCAACTGAACTATAGCTCACAAATTCAGAGCCACAAAAATCGAAAATATTAAAATTTGATCCGATTTCGATGATTGATACCTTTATCAATAGGCGTTGAGATCTGCAATTGTCATACAAACGGCAATTTCGATCGGTCAAACATTTCCACACGTTCCGTGGAAAATTCAATTTTTTGAAAATCAACTGAACTATAGCTCACAAATTCAGAGCCACAAAAATCGAAAATCTTCTAATGTGCTCCGATTTTGATGATTGATACCTCTATCAATAGGCTTTGAGACCTGCAATTGTGATACAAACGGCCATTTCGATCGGTCAAACATTTCTACAAGTTCCGTGGAAAATTTGATTTTTTTGAAAATCAACTGAACTATAGCCCACAAATTCAGAGCCACAAAAATCGAAAATCTGCAAATGTGCTCCGATTTCGATGATTGATACCTCTATCAATAGGTGTTGAGACCTGTAATTGTCATACAAATGGCCATTTCGATCGGTCAAACATTTTTACACGTTCCGTGGAAAATTCGATTTTTTTGAAAATCAACTGAACTATAGCCCACAAATTCAGAGCCACAAAAATCGAAAATCTGCAAATGTGCTCCGATTTCGATGATTGATACCTCTATCAATAGGTGTTGAGATCTGTAATTGTCATACAAATGGCCATTTCGATCGGTCAAACATTTTTACACGTTCCGTGGAAAATTCAATTTTTTTGAAAATCACTGAACTATAGCCCACAAATTCAGAGCCACAAAAATCGAAAATCTGCAAATGTGCTCCGATTTCGATGATTGATACCTCTATCAATAGGTGTTGAGACCTGTAATTGTCATACAAATGGCCATTTCGATCGGTCAAACATTTTTACACGTTCCGTGGAAAATTCAGTTTTTTGAAAATCAACTGAACTACAGCCCACAAATTCAGAGCCACAAAAATCGAAAATCTTCAAATGTGCTCCGATTTCGATGATTGATACCTCTATCAATAGGTGTTGAGACCTGTAATTGTCATACAAACGGCCATTTCGATCGATCGAATATTTCTACACGTTCCGTGGAAAATTCAATTGTTTTGAAAATCAACTGAACTATAGCCCACAAATTCAGAGCCACAAAAATCGAAAATCTCAAATGTGCTCCGATTTCGATGATTGATACCTCTATCAATAGGTGTTGAGACCTGCAATTATCATACAAACGGCCATTTCGATCGGTCAAACATTTCTACACGTTCCGTGGAAAATTCGATTTTTTTGAAAATCAACTGAACTATAGCTCACAAATTCAGAGCCACAAAAATCGAAAATCTTAAAATTTGATCCGATTTCGATGATTGATACCTTTATCAATAGGCGTTGAGACCTGTAATTGTCATACAAACGGCCATTTCGATCGGTCAAACATTTCTACACGTTCCGTGGAAAATTCAATTTTTTTGAAAATCAACTGAACTATAGCCCACAAATTCAGAGCCACAAAAATCGAAAATCTTCAAATGTGCTCCGATTTCGATGATTGATACCTCTATCAATAGGCGTTGAGACCAGCAATTGTCATACAAACGGCCATTTGGATCGGTCGAATATTTCTACACGTTCCGTGGAAAATTCAATTTTTTTGAAAATCAACTGAACTGTGAATAGCTCACAAATTCAGAGCCACAAAAATCGAAAATCTGCAAATGTGCTCCGATTTTGATGATTGATACCTCTATCAATAGGCGTTGAGACCTGTAATTATCATACAAACGGCAATTTCGATCGGTCAAACATTTCTACACGTTCCGTGGAAAATTCAATTTTTTTGAAAATCAACTGAACTATAGCTCACAAATTCAGAGCCACAAAAATCGAAAATATTAAAATTTGATCCGATTTCGATGATTGATACCTTTATCAATAGGCGTTGAGATCTGCAATTGTCACACAAACGGCCATTTCGATCGGTCAAACATTTCTACACGTTCCAAGGAAAATTCGATTTTTTGAAAATCAACTGAACTATAGCTCACAAATTCAGAGCCACAAAAATCGAAAATCTTCAAATGTGCTCCGATTTTGATGATTGATAAATCTATCAATAGGCGTTGAGACCTGTAATTGTCATACAAACGGCAATTTCGATCGGTCAAACATTTCTACACGTTCCGTGGAAAATTCAATTTTTTGAAAATCAACTGAACTATAGCTCACAAATTCAGAGCCACAAAAATCGAAAATATTAAAATTTGATCCGATTTCGATGATTGATACCTTTATCAATAGGCGTTGAGATCTGCAATTGTCACACAAACGGCCATTTCGATCGGTCAAACATTTCTACACGTTCCGTGGAAAATTCAATTTTTTTGAAAATCAACTGAACTATAGCCCACAAATTCAGAGCCACAAAATCGAAAATCTTCAAATGTGCTCCGATTTCGATGATTGATACCTCTATCAATAGGCGTTGAGACCAGCAATTGTCATACAA
>CAUVYM010000809.1:0-42000 GCA_963556165.1 Tipula helvola | reverse complement strand
CTCTCAGAGGCGTACTGTACTACGTAGTATACTATGAGACCGTAATTTAGTGCAAACAAATTTTTTGTTAAAATATTATTATTTTATTGGGTTAATCGATGCTCTAGATTATCAGAATTATGATAAAAATAATTTTAATATAAATTTATATAAACACATTTAATAAATGCGTACTCTTTCAGAGGCGTACTGTACTACGTAGTATACTATGAGACCGTAATTTAGTGCAAACAAATTTTTTGTTAAAATATTATTATTTTATTGGCTTAATCGATGCTCTAGGTTATCAGAATTACGATAAAAATAATTTTAATATAAATTTATATAAACACATTTAATAAATGCGTGCTCTTTCAGAGGCACACTGTACTACGTAGTATACTATGAGACCGTAATTTAGTGCAAACAAATTTTTTGTTAAAATATTATTATTTTATTGGCTTAATCGATGCTCTAGATTATCAGAATTATGATAAAAATAATTTTAATATAAATTTACTACGTAGTACACTATGAGACCGTAATTTAGTGCAAACAAATTTTTTGTTAAAATCTAATTATTTTATTGGCTTAATCGATGCTCTAGATTATCAGAATTATGATAAAAATAATTTTAATATAAATTTATATAAACACATTTAATAAATGCGTACTCTTTCAGAGGCGTACTGTACTTCTTAGTATACTATGAGACCGTAATTTAGTGCAAACAAATTTTTTGTTAAAATATTATTATTTTATTGGCTTAATCGATGCTCTAGATTATCAGAATTATGATAAAAATAACTTTAATATAAATTTATATAAACACATTTAATAAATGCGTACTCTTTCAGAGGCGTACTGTACTACGTAGTATACTATGAGACCGTAATTTAGTGCAAACAAATTTTTTGTTAAAATATTATTATTTTATTGGCTTAATCGATGCTCTAGATTATCAGAATTATGATAAAAATAATTTTAATATATATGTATATAAACACATTTAATAAATGCGTACTCTCTCAGAGGCGTACTGTACTACGTAGTATACTATGAGACCGTAATTTAGTGCAAACAAATTTTTTGTTAAAATATTATTATTTTATTGGGTTAATCTCGATTATCTCTTGGGTTACTCTAGATTATCAGAATTATGATAAAAATAATTTTAATATAAATTTATATAAACACATTTAATAAATGCGTACTCTTTCAGAGGCGTACTGTACTACGTAGTATACTATGAGACCGTAATTTAGTGCAAACAAATTTTTTGTTAAAATATTATTATTTTATTGGCTTAATCGATGCTCTAGGTTATCAGAATTACGATAAAAATAATTTTAATATAAATTTATATAAACACATTTAATAAATGCGTGCTCTTTCAGAGGCACACTGTACTACGTAGTATACTATGAGACCGTAATTTAGTGCAAACAAATTTTTTGTTAAAATATTATTATTTTATTGGCTTAATCGATGCTCTAGATTATCAGAATTATGATAAAAATAATTTTAATATAAATTTATATAAACACATTTAATAAATGCGTACTCTTTCAGAGGCGTACTGTACTTCTTAGTATACTATGAGACCGTAATTTAGTGCAAACAAATTTTTTGTTAAAATATTATTATTTTATTGGCTTAATCGATGCTCTAGATTATCAGAATTATGATAAAAATAATTTTAATATAAATTTATATAAACACATTTAATAAATGCGTACTCTTTCAGAGGCGTACTGTACTACGTAGTATACTATGAGACCGTAATTTAGTGCAAACAAATTTTTTGTTAAAATATTATTATTTTACTGGCTTAATCGATGCTCTAGATTATCAGAATTATGATAAAAATAATTTTAATATAAATTTATATAAACACATTTAATAAATGCGTACTCTCTCAGAGGCGTACTGTACTACGTAGTATACTATGAGACCGTAATTTAGTGCAAACAAATTTTTTGTTAAAATATTATTATTTTATTGGCTTAATCGATGCTCTAGATTATCAGAATTATGATAAAAATAATTTTAATATATATGTATATAAACACATTTAATAAATGCGTACTCTCTCAGAGGCGTACTGTACTACGTAGTATACTATGAGACCGTAATTTAGTGCAAACAAATTTTTTGTTAAAATATTATTATTTTATTGGGTTAATCGATGCTCTAGATTATCAGAATTATGATAAAAATAATTTTAATATAAATTTATATAAACACATTTAATAAATGCGTACTCTTTCAGAGGCGTACTGTACTACGTAGTATACTATGAGACCGTAATTTAGTGCAAACAAATTTTTTGTTAAAATATTATTATTTTATTTTCTTAATCGATGCTCTAGGTTATCAGAATTATGATAAAAATAATTTTAATATAAATTTATATAAACACATTTAATAAATGCGTGCTCTTTCAGAGGCACACTGTACTACGTAGTATACTATGAGACCGTAATTTAGTGCAAACAAATTTTTTGTTAAAATATTATTATTTTATTGGGTTAATCGATGCTCTAGATTATCAGAATTATGATAAAAATAATTTTAATATAAATTTATATAAACACATTTAATAAATGCGTACTCTTTCAGAGGCGTACTGTACTTCTTAGTATACTATGAGACCGTAATTTAGTGCAAACAAATTTGTTGTTAAAATATTATTATTTTATTGGCTTAATCGATGCTCTAGATTATCAGAATTATGATAAAAATAATTTTAATATAAATTTATATAAACACATTTAATAAATGCGTACTCTTTCAGAGGCGTACTGTACTACGTATTATACTATGAGACCGTAATTTAGTGCAAACAAATTTTTTGTTAAAATATTATTATTTTATTGGCTTAATCGATGCTCTAGATTATCAGAATTATGATAAAAATAATTTTAATATAAATTTATATAAACACATTTAATAAATGCGTACTCTTTCAGAGGCGTACTGTACTACGTAGTATACTATGAGACCGTAATTTAGTGCAAACAAATTTTTTGTTAAAATATTATTATTTTATTGGCTTAATCGATGCTCTAGATTATCAGAATTATGATAAAAATAATTTTAATATATATGTATATAAACACATTTAATAAATGCGTACTCTCTCAGAGGCGTACTGTACTACGTAGTATACTATGAGACCGTAATTTAGTGCAAATAAATTTTTTGTTAAAATATTATTATTTTATTGGGTTAATCGATGCTCTAGATTATCAGAATTATGATAAAAATAATTTTAATATAAATTTATATAAACACATTTAATAAATGCGTACTCTTTCAGAGGCGTACTGTACTACGTAGTATATTATGAGACCGTAATTTAGTGCAAACAATTTTTTTGTTAAAATATTATTATTTTATTGGCTTAATCGATGCTCTAGGTTATCAGAATTACGATAAAAATAATTTTAATATAAATTTATATAACCACATTTAATAAATGCGTGCTCTTTCAGAGGCACACTGTACTACGTAGTATACTATGAGACCGTAATTTAGTGCAAACAAATTTTTTGTTAAAATATTATTATTTTATTGGCTTAATCGATGCTCTAGATTATCAGAATTATGATAAAAATAATTTTAATATAAATTTATATAAACACGTTTAATAAATGCGTACTCTTTCAGAGGCGTACTGTACTACGTAGTATACTATGAGACCGTAATTTAGTGCAAACAAATTTTTTGTTAAAATATTATTATTTTATTGGCTTAATCGATGCTCTAGGTTATCAGAATTATGATAAAAATAATTTTAATATAAATTTATATAACCACAATTAATAAATGCGTGCTCTTTCAGAGGCACACTGTACTACGTAGTATACTATGAGACCGTAATTTAGTGCAAACAAATTTTTTGTTAAAATATTATTATTTTATTGGCTTAATCGATGCTCTAGATTATCAGAATTATGATAAAAATAATTTTAATATAAATTTATATAAACACATTTAATAAATGCGTACTCTTTCAGAGGCGTACTGTACTACGTAGTATACTATGAGACCGTAATTTAGTGCAAACAAATTTTTTGTTAAAATATTATTATTTTATTGGCTTAATCGATGCTCTAGATTATCAGAATTATGATAAAAATAATTTTAATATAAATTTATATAAACACATTTAATAAATGCGTACTCTTTCAGAGGCGTACTGTACTACGTAGTATACTATGAGACCGTAATTTAGTGCAAACAAATTTTTTGTTAAAATATTATTATTTTATTGGCTTAATCGATGCTCTAGGTTATCAGAATTACGATAAAAATAATTTTAATATAAATTTATATAACCACATTTAATAAATGCGTGCTCTTTCAGAGGCACACTGTACTACGTAGTATACTATGAGACCGTAATTTAGTGCAAACAAATTTTTTGTTAAAATATTATTATTTTATTGGCTTAATCGATGCTCTAGATTATCAGAATTATGATAAAAATAATTTTAATATAAATTTATATAAACACATTTAATAAATGCGTACTCTTTCAGAGGCGCACTGTACTACGTAGTATACTATGAGACCGTAATTTAGTGCAAACAAATTTTTTGTTAAAATATTATTATTTTATTGGCTTAATCGATGCTCTAGATTATCAGAATTACGATAAAAATAATTTTAATGTAAATTTATATAACCACAATTAATAAATGCGTGCTCTTTCAGAGGCACACTTAACTACGTAGTATACTATAAGACCGTAATTTAGTGCAAACAAATTTTTTGTTAAAATATTATTATTTTATTGGTTTAATCGATGCTCTAGATTATCAGAATTATGATAGAAATAATTTTAATATAAATTTATATAAACACATTTAATAAATGCGTACTCTTTCAGAGGCGTACTGTACTTCTTAGTATACTATGAGACCGTAATTTAGTGCAAACAAATTTTTTGTTAAAATATTATTATTTTATTGGCTTAATCGATGCTCTACGTTATCAGAATTACGATAAAAATAATTTTAATATAAATTTATATAAACACATTTAATAAATGTGTACTCTTTCAGAGGCGTACTGTACTACGTAGTATACTATGAGACCGTAATTTAGTGCAAACAAATTTTTTGTTAAAATATTATTATTTTATTGGCTTAATCGATGCTCTAGATTATCAGAATTATGATAAAAATAATTTTTTGCTCTTTCAGAGGCACACTGTACTACGTAGTATACTATGAGACCGTAATTTAGTGCAAACAAATTTTTTGTTAAAATATTATTATTTTATTGGCTTAATCGATGCTCTAGGTTATCAGAATTACGATAAAAATAATTTTAATATAAATTTATATAACCACATGTAATAAATGCGTGCTCTTTCAGAGGCACACTGTACTACGTGGTATACTATGAGACCGTAATTTAGTGCAAACAAATTTTTTGTTAAAATATTATTATTTTATTGGCTTAATCGATGCTCTAGGTTATTAGAATTACGATAAAAATAATTTTAATATAAATTTATATAACCACATTTAATAAATGCGTGCTCTTTCAGAGGCACACTGTACTACGTAGTATACTATGAGACCGTAATTTAGTGCAAACAAATTTTTTGTTAAAATATTATTATTTTATTGGCTTAATCGATGCTCTAGATTATCAGAATTATGATAAAAATAATTTTAATATAAATTTATATAAACACATTTAATAAATGCGTACTCTTTCAGAGGCGTACTGTACTACGTAGTATACTATGAGACCGTAATTTAGTGCAAACAAATTTTTTGTTAAAATATTATTATTTTATTGGCTTAATCGATGCTCTAGGTTATTAGAATTACGAATAAAATAATTTTAATATAAATTTATATAACCACATTTAATAAATGCGTGCTCTTTCAGAGGCACACTGTACTACGTAGTATACTATGAGACCGTAATTTAGTGCAAACAAATTTTTTGTTAAAATATTATTATTTTATTGGCTTAATCGATGCTCTAGATTATCAGAATTATGATAAAAATAATTTTAATATAAATTTATATAAACACATTTAATAAATGCGTACTCTTTCAGAGGCGTACTGTACTACGTAGTATACTATGAGACCGTAATTTAGTGCAAACAAATTTTTTGTTAAAATATTATTATTTTATTGGCTTAATCGATGCTCTAGGTTATCAGAATTACGATAAAAATAATTTTAATATAAATTTATATAACCACATTTAATAAATGCGTGCTCTTTCAGAGGCACACTGTACTACGTAGTATACTATGAGACCGTAATTTAGTGCAAACAAATTTTTTGTTAAAATATTATTATTTTATTGGCTTAATCGATGCTCTAGATTATCAGAATTATGATAAAAATAATTTTAATATAAATTTATATAAACACATTTAATAAATGCGTACTCTTTCAGAGGCGTACTGTACTACGTAGTATACTATGAGACCGTAATTTAGTGCAAACAAATTTTTTGTTAAAATATTATTATTTTATTAGCTTAATCGATGCTCTAGGTTATCAGAATTACGATAAAAATAATTTTAATATAAATTTATATAACCACATTTAATAAATGCGTGCTCTTTCAGAGGCACACTGTACTAACGTAGTATACTATGAGATCGTAATTTAGTGCAAACAAATTTTTTGGTAAAATATTATTATTTTATTGGCTTAATCGATGCTCTAGATTATCAGAATTATGATAAAAATAATTTTAATATAAATTTATATAAACACATTTAATAAATGCGTACTCTTTCAGAGGCGTACTGTACTACGTAGTATACTATGAGACCGTAATTTAGTGCAAACAAATTTTTTGTTAAAATATTATTATTTTATTGGCTTAATCGATGCTCTAGGTTATCAGAATTATGATAAAAATAATTTAACATAAATTTATATAAACACATTTAATAAATGCGTACCCTTTCAGAGGCGCACTGTGCTACGTAGTATACTATGAGACCGTAATTTAGTGCAAACCAATTTTTTGTTAAAATATTATTATTTTATTGGCTTAATCGATGCTCTAGGTTATCAGAATTATGATAAAAATAATTTAATATAAATTTAAATAAACACATTTAATAAATACGTACTCTTTCTGAGGCGCACTGTACTACGTAGTATACTATGAGACCGTAATTTAGTGCAAACAAATTTTTTGTTAAAATATTATTATTTTATTGGCTTAATCGATGCTCTAGATTATCAGAATTATGATAAAAATAATTTTAATATAAATTTATATAAACACATTTAATAAATGCGTACTCTTTCAGAGGCGTACTGTACTACGTAGTATACTATGAGACCGTAATTTAGTGCAAACAAATTTTTTGTTAAAATATTATTATTTTATTGGCTTAATCGATGCTCTAGATTATCAGAATTATGATAAAAATAATTTTAATATAAATTTATATAAACACATTTAATAAATGCGTACTCTTTCAGAGGCGTACTGTACTACGTAGTATACTATGAGACCGTAATTTAGTGCAAACAAATTTTTTGTTAAAATATTATTATTTTATTGGCTTAATCGATGCTCTAGATTATCAGAATTATGATAAAAATAATTTTAATATAAATTTATATAAACACATTTAATAAATGCGTACTCTTTCAGAGGCGTACTGTACTACGTAGTATACTATGAGACCGTAATTTAGTGCAAACAAATTTTTTGTTAAAATATTATTATTTTATTGGCTTAATCGATGCTCTAGGTTATCAGAATTATGATAAAAATAATTTTAATATAAATTTATATAAACACATTTAATAAATGCGTACTCTTTCAGAGGCGTACTGTACTACGTAGTATACTATGAGACCGTAATTTAGTGCAAACAAATTTTTTGTTAAAATATTATTATTTTATTGGCTTAATCGATGCTCTAGATTATCAGAATTATGATAAAAATAATTTTAATATAAATTTATATAAACACATTTAATAAATGCGTACTCTTTCAGAGGCGTACTGTACTACGTAGTATACTATGAGACCGTAATTTAGTGCAAACAAATTTTTTGTTAAAATATTAATATTTTATTGGCTTAATCGATGCTCTAGATTATCAGAATTATGATAAAAATAATTTTAATATAAATTTATATAAACACATTTAATAAATGCGTACTCTTTCAGAGGCGTACTGTACTACGTAGTATACTATGAGACCGTAATTTAGTGCAAACAAATTTTTTGTTAAAATATTATTATTTTATTGGCTTAATCGATGCTCTAGATTATCAGAATTATGATAAAAATAATTTTAATATAAATTTATATAAACACATTTAATAAATGCGTACTCTTTCAGAGGCGTACTGTACTACGTAGTATACTATGAGACCGTAATTTAGTGCAAACAAATTTTTTGTTAAAATATTATTATTTTATTGGCTTAATCGATGCTCTAGATTATCAGAATTATGATAAAAATAATTTTAATATAAATTTATATAAACACATTTAATAAATGCGTACTCTTTCAGAGGGCGTACTGTACTACGTAGTATACTATGAGACCGTAATTTAGTGCAAACAAATTTTTTGTTAAAATATTATTATTTTATTGGCTTAATCGATGCTCTAGGTTATCAGAATTACGATAAAAATAATTTTAATATAAATTTATATAACCACATTTAATAAATGCGTGCTCTTTCAGAGGCACACTGTACTACGTAGTATACTATGAGACCGTAATTTAGTGCAAACAAATTTTTAGTTAAAATATTATTATTTTATTGGCTTAATCGATGCTCTAGGTTATCAGAATTATGATAAAAATAATTTTAATATAAATTTATATAACCACATTTAATAAATGCGTGCTCTTTCAGAGGCACACTGTACTACGTAGTATACTGTGAGACCGTAATTTAGTGCAAACCAATTTTTTGTTAAAATATTATTATTTTATTGGCTTAATCGATGCTCTAGATTATCAGAATTATGATAAAAATAATTTTAATATAAATTTATATAAACACATTTAATAAATGCGTACTCTTTCAGAGGCGTACTGTACTACGTAGTATACTATGAGACCGTAATTTAGCGCAAACAAATTTTTTGTTAAAATATTATTATTTTATTGGCTTAATCGATGCTCTAGATTATCAGAATTATGATAAAAATAATTTTAATATAAATTTATATAACCACATTTAATAAATGCGTACTCTTTCAGAGGCACACTGTACTACGTAGTATACTATGAGACCGTAATTTAGTGCAAACAAATTTTTTGTTAAAATATTATTATTTTATTGGCTTAATCGATGCTCTAGGTTATCAGAATTACGATAAAAATAATTTTAATATAAATTTATATAACCACATTTAATAAATGCGTGCTCTTTCAGAGGCACACTGTACTACGTAGTATACTATGAGACCGTAATTTAGTGCAAACAAATTTTTTGTTAAAATATTATTATTTTATTGGGTTAATCGATGCTCTAGATTATCAGAATTATGATAAAAATAATTTTAATATAAATTTATATAAACACATTTAATAAATGCGTACTCTTTCAGAGGCGTACTGTACTACGTAGTATACTATGAGACCGTAATTTAGTGCAAACAAATTTTTTGTTAAAATATTATTATTTTATTGGCTTAATCGATGCTCTAGATTATCAGAATTATGATAAAAATAATTTTTTGCTCTTTCAGAGGCACACTGTACTACGTAGTATACTATGAGACCGTAATTTAGTGCAAACAAATTTTTTGTTAAAATATTATTATTTTATTGGGTTAATCGATGCTCTAGATTATCAGAATTATGATAAAAATAATTTTAATATAAATTTATATAAACACATTTAATAAATGCGTACTCTTTCAGAGGCGTACTGTACTACGTAGTATACTATGAGACCGTAATTTAGTGCAAACAAATTTTTTGTTAAAATATTATTATTTTATTGGCTTAATCGATGCTCTAGATTATCAGAATTATGATAAAAATAATTTTAATATAAATTTATATAAACACATTTAATAAATGCGTACTCTTTCAGAGGCGTACTGTACTACGTAGTATACTATGAGACCGTAATTTAGTGCAAACCAATTTTTTGTTAAAATATTATTATTTTATTGGCTTAATCGATGCTCTAGATTATCAGAATTATGATAAAAATAATTTTAATATAAATTTATATAAACACATTTAATAAATGCGTACTCTTTCAGAGGCGTACTGTACTACGTAGTATACTATGAGACCGTAATTTAGTGCAAACAAATTTTTTGTTAAAATATTATTATTTTATTGGCTTAATCGATGCTCTAGATTATCAGAATTATGATAAAAATAATTTTAATATAAATTTATATAAACACATTTAATAAATGCGTACTCTTTCAGAGGCGTACTGTACTACGTAGTATACTATGAGACCGTAATTTAGTGCAAACAAATTTTTTGTTAAAATATTATTATTTTATTGGCTTAATCGATGCTTTAGATTATCAGAATTATGATAAAAATAATTTTATCATAATATAAATTTATATAAACACATTTAATAAATGCGTACTCTTTCAGAGGCGTACTGTACTACGTAGTATACTATGAGACCGTAATTTAGTGCAAACAAATTTTTTGTTAAAATATTATTATTTTATTGGCTTAATCGATGCTCTAGATTATCAGAATTATGATAAAAATAATTTTAATATAAATTTATATAAACACATTTAATAAATGCGTACTCTTTCAGAGGCGTACTGTACTACGTGGTATACTATGAGACCGTAATTTAGTGCAAACAAATTTTTTGTTAAAATATTATTATTTTATTGGCTTAATCGATGCTCTAGGTTATCAGAATTACGATAAAAATAATTTTAATATAAATTTATATAACCACATTTAATAAATGCGTACTCTTTCAGAGGCACACTGTAGTACGTAGTATACTATGAGACCGTAATTTAGTGCAAACAAATTTTTTGTTAAAATATTATTATTTTATTGGCTTAATCGATGCTCTAGATTATCAGAATTATGATAAAAATAATTTTAATATAAATTTATATAAACACATTTAATAAATGCGTACTCTTTCAGAGGCGTACTGTACTACGTAGTATACTATGAGACCGTAATTTAGTGCAAACAAATTTTTTGTTAAAATATTATTATTTTATTGGCTTAATCGATGCTCTAGATTATCAGAATTATGATAAATATAATTTTAATATAAATTTATATAAACACATTTAATAAATGCGCACTCTTTCAGAGGCGTACTGTACTACGTAGTATACTATGAGACCGTAATTTAGTGCAAACAAATTTTTTGTTAAAATATTATTATTTTATTGGCTTAATCGATGCTCTAGATTATCAGAATTATGATAAAAATAATTTTAATATAAATTTATATAAACACATTTAATAAATGCGTACTCTTTCAGAGGCGTACTGTACTACGTAGTATACTATGAGACCGTAATTTAGTGCAAACAAATTTTTTGTTAAAATATTATTATTTTATTGGCTTAATCGATGCTCTAGGTTATCAGAATTACGATAAAAATAATTTTAATATAAATTTATATAACCACATTTAATAAATGCGTACTCTTTCAGAGGCACACTGTACTACGTAGTATACTATGAGACCGTAATTTAGTGCAAACAAATTTTTTGTTAAAATATTATTATTTTATTGGCTTAATCGATGCTATAGGTTATCAGAATTACGATAAAAATAATTTTAATATAAATTTATATAACCACATTTAATAAATGCGTGCTCTTTCAGAGGCACACTGTACTACGTAGTATACTATGAGACCATAATTTAGTGCAAACAAATTTTTTATTAAAATATTATTATTTTATTGGCTTAATCGATGCTCTAGATTATCAGAATTATGATAAAAATAATTTTAATATAAATTTATATAAACACATTTAATAAATGCGTACTCTTTCAGAGGCGTACTGTACTACGTAGTATACTATGAGACCGTAATTTAGTGCAAACAAATTTTTTGTTAAAATATTATTATTTTATTGGCTTAATCGATGCTCTAGATTATCAGAATTATGATAAAAATAATTTTAATATAAATTTATATAAACACATTTAATAAATGCGTACTCTTTCAGAGGCGTACTGTACTACGTAGTATACTATGAGACCGTAATTTAGTGCAAACAAATTTTTTGTTAAAATATTATTATTTTATTGGCTTAATCGATGCTCTAGGTTATCAGAATTACGATAAAAATAATTTTAATATAAATTTATATAACCACATTTAATAAATGCGTACTCTTTCAGAAGAACACTGTACTACGTAGTATACTATGAGACCGTAATTTAGTGCAAACAAATTTTTTGTTAAAATATTATTATTTTATTGGCTTAATCGATGCTCTAGATTATCAGAATTATGATAAAAATAATTTTAATATAAATTTATATAAACACATTTAATAAATGCGTACTCTTTCAGAGGCGTACTGTACTACGTAGTATACTATGAGACCGTAATTTAGTGCAAACAAATTTTTTGTTAAAATATTATTATTTTATTGGCTTAATCGATGCTCTAGGTTATCAGAATTACGATAAAAATAATTTTAATATAAATTTATATAAACACATTTAATAAATGCGTACTCTTTCAGAGGCACACTGTACTACGTAGTATACTATGAGACCGTAATTTAGTGCAAACAAATTTTTTGTTAAAATATTATTATTTTATTGGCTTAATCGATGCTCTAGATTATCAGAATTATGATAAAAATAATTTTAATATAAATTTATATAAACACATTTAATAAATGCGTACTCTTTCAGAGGCATACTGTACTACGTAGTATACTATGAGACCGTAATTTAGTGCAAACAAATTTTTTATTAAAATATTATTATTTTATTGGCTTAATCGATGCTCTAGATTATCAGAATTATGATAAAAATAATTTTAATATAAATTTATATAAACACATTTAATAAATGCGTACTCTTTCAGAGGCGTACTGTACTACGTAGTATACTATGAGACCGTAATTTAGTGCAAACAAATTTTTTGTTAAAATATTATTATTCTATTGGCTTAATCGATGCTCTAGATTATCAGAATTATGATAAAAATAATTTTAATATAAATTTATATAAACACATTTAATAAATGCGTACTCTTTCAGAGGCGTACTGTACTACGTAGTATACTATGAGACCGTAATTTAGTGCAAACAAATTTTTTGTTAAAATATTATTATTTTATTGGCTTAATCGATGCTCTAGATTATCAGAATTATGATAAAAATAATTTTAATATAAATTTATATAAACACATTTAATAAATGCGTACTCTTTCAGAGGCGTACTGTACTACGTAGTATACTATGAGACCGTAATTTAGTGCAAACAAATTTTTTGTTAAAATATTATTATTTTATTGGCTTGATCGATGCTCTAGATTATCAGAATTATGATAAAAATAATTTTAATATTAATTTATATAACCACATTTAATAAATGCGTGCCCTTTCAGAGGCACACTGTACTACGTAGTATACTATGAGACCATAATTTAGTGCAATCAAATTTTTTGTTAAAATATTATTATTTTATTGGCTTAATCGATGCTCTAGATTATCAGAATTACGATAAAAATAATTTTAATATAAATTTATATAACCACATTTAATAAATGCGTGCTCTTTCAGAGGCACACTGTACTACGTAGTATACTATGAGACCGTAATTTAGTGCAAACAAATTTTTTGTTAAAATATTATTATTTTATTGGCTTAATCGATGCTCTAGATTATCAGAATTATGATAAAAATAATTTTAATATAAATTTATATAAACACATTTAATAAATGCGTACTCTTTCAGAGGCGTACTGTACTACGTAGTATACTATGAGACCGTAATTTAGTACAAACAAATTTTTTGTTAAAATATTATTATTTTATTGGCTTAATCGATGCTCTAGATTATCAGAATTATGATAAAAATAATTTTAATATAAATTTATATAAACACATTTAATAAATGCGTACTCTTTCAGAGGCGTACTGTACTACGTAGTATACTATGAGACCGTAATTTAGTGCAAACAAATTTTTTGTTAAAATATTATTATTTTATTGGCTTAATCGATGCTCTAGGTTATCAGAATTACGATAAAAATAATTTTAATATAAATTTATATAACCACATGTAATAAATGCGTGCTCTTTCAGAGGCACACTGTACTACGTGGTATACTATGAGACCGTAATTTAGTGCAAACAAATTTTTTGTTAAAATATTATTATTTTATTGGCTTAATCGATGCTCTAGGTTATTAGAATTACGATAAAAATAATTTTAATATAAATTTATATAACCACATTTAATAAATGCGTGCTCTTTCAGAGGCACACTGTACTACGTAGTATACTATGAGACCGTAATTTAGTGCAAACAAATTTTTTGTTAAAATATTATTATTTTATTGGCTTAATCGATGCTCTAGATTATCAGAATTATGATAAAAATAATTTTAATATAAATTTATATAAACACATTTAATAAATGCGTACTCTTTCAGAGGCGTACTGTACTACGTAGTATACTATGAGACCGTAATTTAGTGCAAACAAATTTTTTGTTAAAATATTATTATTTTATTGGCTTAATCGATGCTCTAGATTATCAGAATTATGATAAAAATAATTTTAATATAAATTTATATAACCACATTTAATAAATGCGTGCCCTTTCAGAGGCACACTGTACTACGTAGTATAATATGAGACCGTAATTTAGTGCAAACAAATTTTTTGTTAAAATATTATTATTTTATTGGCTTAATCGATGCTCTAGATTATCAGAATTATGATAAAAATAATTTTAATATAAATTTATATAAACACATTAAATAAATGCGTACTCTTTCAGAGGCGTACTGTACTACGTAGTATACTATGAGACCGATATTTAGTGCAAACAAATTTTTTGTTAAAATATTATTATTTTATTGGCTTAATCGATGCTCTAGATTATCAGAATTATGATAAAAATAATTTTAATATAAATTTATATAAACACATTTAATAAATGCGTACTCTTTCAGAGGCGTACTGTACTACGTAGTATACTATGAGACCGTAATTTAGTGCAAACAAATTTTTTGTTAAAATATTATTATTTTATTGGCTTAATCGATGCTCTCTAGGTTATCAGAATTACGATAAAAATAATTTTAATATAAATTTATATAACCACATTTAATAAATGCGTGCTCTTTCAGAGGCACACAGTACTACGTAGTATACTATGAGACCGTAATTTAGTGCAAACAAATTTTTTGTTAAAATATTATTATTTTATTGGCTTAATCGATGCTCTAGATTATCAGAATTATGATAAAAATAATTTTAATATAAATTTATATAAACACATTTAATAAATGCGTACTCTTTCAGAGGCGTACTGTACTACGTAGTATACTATGAGACCGTAATTTAGTGCAAACAAATTTTTTGTTAAAATATTATTATTTTATTGGCTTAATCGATGCTCTAGGTTATTAGAATTACGAATAAAATAATTTTAATATAAATTTATATAACCACATTTAATAAATGCGTGCTCTTTCAGAGGCACACTGTACTACGTAGTATACTATGAGACCGTAATTTAGTGCAAACAAATTTTTTGTTAAAATATTATTATTTTATTGGCTTAATCGATGCTCTAGATTATCAGAATTATGATAAAAATAATTTTAATATAAATTTATATAAACACATTTAATAAATGCGTACTCTTTCAGAGGCGTACTGTACTACGTAGTATACTATGAGACCGTAATTTAGTGCAAACAAATTTTTTGTTAAAATATTATTATTTTATTGGCTTAATCGATGCTCTAGGTTATCAGAATTACGATAAAAATAATTTTAATATAAATTTATATAACCACATTTAATAAATGCGTGCTCTTTCAGAGGCACACTGTACTACGTAGTATACTATGAGACCGTAATTTAGTGCAAACAAATTTTTTGTTAAAATATTATTATTTTATTGGCTTAATCGATGCTCTAGATTATCAGAATTATGATAAAAATAATTTTAATATAAATTTATATAAACACATTTAATAAATGCGTACTCTTTCAGAGGCGTACTGTACTACGTAGTATACTATGAGACCGTAATTTAGTGCAAACAAATTTTTTGTTAAAATATTATTATTTTATTAGCTTAATCGATGCTCTAGGTTATCAGAATTACGATAAAAATAATTTTAATATAAATTTATATAACCACATTTAATAAATGCGTGCTCTTTCAGAGGTACACTGTACTAACGTAGTATACTATGAGATCGTAATTTAGTGCAAACAAATTTTTTGGTAAAATATTATTATTTTATTGGCTTAATCGATGCTCTAGATTATCAGAATTATGATAAAAATAATTTTAATATAAATTTATATAAACACATTTAATAAATGCGTACTCTTTCAGAGGCGTACTGTACTACGTAGTATACTATGAGACCGTAATTTAGTGCAAACAAATTTTTTGTTAAAATATTATTATTTTATTGGCTTAATCGATGCTCTAGGTTATCAGAATTATGATAAAAATAATTTAACATAAATTTATATAAACACATTTAATAAATGCGTACCCTTTCAGAGGCGCACTGTGCTACGTAGTATACTATGAGACCGTAATTTAGTGCAAACAAATTTTTTGTTAAAATATTATTATTTTATTGGCTTAATCGATGCTCTAGGTTATCAGAATTATGATAAAAATAATTTAATATAAATTTAAATAAACACATTTAATAAATACGTACTCTTTCAGAGGCGCACTGTACTACGTAGTATACTATGAGACCGTAATTTAGTGCAAACTAATTTTTTGTTAAAATATTATTATTTTATTGGCTTAATCGGTGCTCTAGGTTATTAGAATTACGATAAAAATAATTTTAATATAAGTTTATATAAACACATTTAATAAATGCGTACTCTTTCAGAGGCGCACTGTACTACGTAGTATACTATGAGACTGTAATTTGGTGCAAACAATTTTTTTGTTAAAATATTATTATTTTATTGGCTTAATCGATGCTCTAGGTTATCAGAATTATGATAAAAATAATTTTAATATAAATTTATATAAACACATTTAATAAATGCGTACTCTTTCAGAGGCGCACTGTATTACGTAAAATTAGTATACTGAGACCGTAATTTAGTGCAAACAAATTTTTTGTTAAAATATTATTATTTTATTGGCTTAATCGATGCTCTAGGTTATCAGAATTATGATAAAAATAATTTAATATAAATTTATATAAACACATTTAATAAATGCGTACTCTTTCAGAGGCGCACTGTACTACGTTGTATACTATGAGACCGTAATTTAGTGCAAACAAATTTTTTGTTAAAATATTATTATTTTATTGGCTTAATCGATGCTCTAGATTATCAAAATTTTGATAAAAATAATTTAATATAAATTTATATAAACACATTTAATAAATGCGTACTCTTTCAGAGGCGCACTGTACTACGTAGTATACTATGAGACCGTAATTGTGTGCAAACAAATTTTTTGTTAAAATATTATTATTTTATTGGCTTAATCGATGCTCTAGGTTATCAGAATTATGATAAAAATAATTTAATATAAATTTATATAAACACATTTAATAAATGCGTACTCTTTCAGAGGCGTACTGTACTACGTAGTATACTATGAGACCGTAATTTAGTGCAAACAAATTTTTTGTTAAAATATTATTATTTTATTGGCTTAATCGATGCTCTAGATTATCAGAATTATGATAAAAATAGTTTTAGTATAAATTTACATAAACACATTTAATAAATGCGTACTCTTTCAGAGGCGTACTGTACTACGTAGTATACTATGAGACCGTAATTTAGTGCAAACAAATTTTTTGTTAAAATATTATTATTTTATTGGCTTAATCGATGCTCTAGATTATCAGAATTATGATAAAAATAATTTTAGTATAAATTTATATAAACACATTTAATAAATGCGTACTCTTTCAGAGGCGTACTGTACTACGTAGTATACTATGAGACCGTAATTTAGTGCAAACAAATTTTTTGTTAAAATATTATTATTTTATTGGCTTAATCGATGCTCTAGATTATCAGAATTACGATAAAAATAATTTTAATATAAATTTATATAAACACATTTAATAAATGCGTACTCTTTCAGAGGCGTACTGTATTACGTAGTATACTATGAGACCGTAATTTAGTGCAAACAAATTTTTTGTTAAAATATTATTATTTTATTGGCTTAATCGATGCTCTAGATTATCAGAATTATGATAAAAATAATTTTAATATAAATTTATATAAACACATTTAATAAATGCGTACTCTTTCAGAGGCGTACTGTACTACGTAGTATACTATGAGACCGTAATTTAGTGCAAACAAATTTTTTGTTAAAATATTATTATTTTATTGGCTTAATCGATGCTCTAGGTTATCAGAATTACGATAAAAATAATTTTAATATAAATTTGTATAAACACATTTAATAAATGCGTACTCTTTCAGAGGCGTACTGTACTACGTAGTATATTATGAGACCGTAATTTAGTGCAAACAAATTTTTTTGTTAAAATATTATTATTTTATTGGCTTAATCGATGCTCTAGATTATCAGAATTATGATAAAAATAATTTTAATATAAATTTATATAAACACATTTAATAAATGCGTACTCTTTCGTACTGTAATGCGTACTGTACTACGTAGTATACTATGAGACCGTAATTTAGTGCAAACAAATTTTTTGTTAAAATATTATTATTTTATTGGCTTAATCGATGCTCTAGATTATCAGAATTATGATAAAAATAATTGTAATATATGTATATGTATATAAACACATTTAATAAATGCGTACTCTCTCAGAGGCGTACTGTACTACGTAGTATACTATGAGACCGTAATTTAGTGCAAACAAATTTTTTGTTAAAATATTATTATTTTATTGGGTTAATCGATGCTCTAGATTATCAGAATTATGATAAAAATAATTTTAATATAAATTTATATAAACACATTTAATAAATGCGTACTCTTTCAGAGGCGTACTGTACTACGTAGTATACTATGAGACCGTAATTTAGTGCAAACAAATTTTTTGTTAAAATATTATTATTTTATTGGCTTAATCAATGCTCTAGATTATCAGAATTATGATAAAATTAATTTTAATATAAATTTATATAAACACATTTAATAAATGCGTACTCTTTCAGAGGCGTACTGTACTACGTAGTATACTATGAGACCGTAATTTAGTGCAAACAAATTTTTTGTTAAAATATTATTATTTTATTGGTTTAATCGATGCTCTAGATTATCAGAATTATGATAAAAATAATTTTAATATAAATTTATATAAACACATTTAATAAATGCGTACTCTTTCAGAGGCGTACTGTACTACGTAGTATACTATGAGACCGTAATTTAGTGCAAACAAATTTTTTGTTAAAATATTATTATTTTATTGGCTTAATCAATGCTCTAGATTATCAGAATTATGATAAAAATAATTTTAATATAAATTTATATAAACACATTTAATAAATGCGTACTCTTTCAGAGGCGTACTGTACTACGTAGTATACTATGAGACCGTAATTTAGTGCAAACAAATTTTTTGTTAAAATATTATTATTTTATTGGTTTAATCGATGCTCTAGATTATCAGAATTATGATAAAAATAATTTTAATATAAATTTATATAACCACATTTAATAAATGCGTTCTCTTTCAGAGGCGTACTGTACTACGTAGTATACTATGAGACTGTAATTTAGTGCAAACAAATTTTTTGTTAAAATATTATTATTTTATTGGCTTAATCGATGCTCTAGATTATCAGAATTATGATAAAAATAATTTTAATATAAATTTATATAAACACATTTAATAAATGCGTACTCTTTCAGAGGCGTACTGTACTACGTAGTATACTATGAGATCGTAATTTAGTGCAAGCAAATTTTTTGTTAAAATATTATTATTTTATTGGCTTAATCGATGCTCTAGATTATCAGAATTATGATAAAAATAATTTTAATATAAATTTATATAAACACATTTAATAAATGCGTACTCTTTCAGAGGCGTACTGTACTACGTAGTATACTATGAGACCGTAATTTAGTGCAAACAAATTTTTTGTTAAAATATTATTATTTTATTGGCTTAATCGATGCTCTAGATTATCAGAATTATGATAAAAATAATTTTAATATAAATTTATATAAACACATTTAATAAATGCGTACTCTTTCAGAGGCGTACTGTACTACGTAGTATACTATGAGACCGTAATTTAGTGCAAACAAATTTTTTGTTAAAATATTATTATTTTATTGGCTTAAACGATGCTCTAGATTATCAGAATTATGATAAAAATAATTTTAATATAAATTTATATAAACACATTTAATAAATGCGTACTCTCTCAGAGGCGTACTGTACTACGTAGTATACTATGAGACCGTAATTTAGTGCAAACAAATTTTTTGTTAAAATATTATTATTTTATTGGCTTAATCGATGCTCTAGATTATCAGAATTATGATAAAAATAATTTTAATATAAATTTATATAAACACATTTAATAAATGCGTACTCTTTCAGAGGCGTAATGTACTACGTAGTATACTATGAGACCGTAATTTAGTGCAAACAAATTTTTTGTTAAAATATTATTATTTTATTGGCTTAATCGATGCTCTAGGTTATCAGAATTACGATTAAAATAATTTTAATATAAATTTATATAACCACATTTAATAAATGCGTGCTCTTTCAGAGGCACACTGTACTACGTAGTATACTATGAGACCGTAATTTAGTGCAAACAAATTTTTTGTTAAAATATTATTATTTTATTGGCTTAATCGATGCTCTAGATTATCAGAATTATGAAAAAAATAATTTTAATATAAATTTATATAAACACATTTAATAAATGCGTACTCTTTCAGAGGCGTACTGTACTACGTAGTATACTATGAGACCGTAATTTAGTGCAAACAAATTTTTTGTTAAAATATTATTATTTTATTGGCTTAATCGATGCTCTAGATTATCAGAATTATGATAAAAATAATTTTAATATAAATTTATATAAACACATTTAATAAATGCGTACTCTTTCAGAGGCGTACTGTACTACGTAGTATACTATGAGACCGTAATTTAGTGCAAACAAATTTTTTGTTAAAATATTATTATTTTATTGGCTTAATCGATGCTCTAGATTATCAGAATTACGATAAAAATAATTTTAATATAAATTTATATAACCACAATTAATAAATGCGTGCTCTTTCAGAGGCACACTGTACTACGTAGTATACTATGAGACCGTAATTTAGTGCAAACAAATTTTTTGTTAAAATATTATTATTTTATTGGCTTAATCGATGCTCTAGATTATCAGAATTATGATAAAAATAATTTTAATATAAATTTATATAAACACATTTAATAAATGCGTACTCTTTCAGAGGCGTACTGTACTACGTAGTATACTATGAGACCGTAATTTAGTGCAAACAAATTTTTTGTTAAAATATTATTATTTTATTGGCTTAAACGATGCTCTAGATTATCAGAATTATGATAAAAATAATTTTAATATAAATTTATATAAACACATTTAATAAATGCGTACTCTCTCAGAGGCGTACTGTACTACGTAGTATACTATGAGACCATAATTTAGTGCAAACAAATTTTTTGTTAAAATATTATTATTTTATTGGCTTAATCGATGCTCTAGATTATCAGAATTATGATAAAAATAATTTTAATATAAATTTATATAAACACATTTAATAAATGCGTACTCTTTCAGAGGCGTAATGTACTACGTAGTATACTATGAGACCGTAATTTAGTGCAAACAAATTTTTTGTTAAAATATTATTATTTTATTGGCTTAATCGATGCTCTAGGTTATCAGAATTACGATAAAAATAATTTTAATATAAATTTATATAACCACATTTAATAAATGCGTGCTCTTTCAGAGGCACACTGTACTACGTAGTATACTATGAGACCGTAATTTAGTGCAAACAAATTTTTTGTTAAAATATTATTATTTTATTGGCTTAATCGATGCTCTAGATTATCAGAATTATGAAAAAAATAATTTTAATATAAATTTATGATATATAAACACATTTAATAAATGCGTACTCTTTCAGAGGCGTACTGTACTACGTAGTATACTATGAGACCGTAATTTAGTGCAAACAAATTTTTTGTTAAAATATTATTATTTTATTGGCTTAATCGATGCTCTAGGTTATCAGAATTACGATAAAAATAATTTTAATATAAATTTATATAACCACAATTAATAAATGCGTGCTCTTTCAGAGGCACACTGTACTACGTAGTATACTATGAGACCGTAATTTAGTGCAAACAAATTTTTTGTTAAAATATTATTATTTTATTGGCTTAATCGATGCTCTAGATTATCAGAATTATGATAAAAATAATTTTAATATAAATTTATATAAACACATTTAATAAATGCGTACTCTTTCAGAGGCGTACTGTACTTCTTAGTATACTATGAGACCGTAATTTAGTGCAAACAAATTTTTTGTTAAAATATTATTATTTTATTGGCTTAATCGATGCTCTAGATTATCAGAATTATGATAAAAATAATTTTAATATAAATTTATATAAACACATTTAATAAATGCGTACTCTTTCAGAGGCGTACTGTACTACGTAGTATACTATGAGACCGTAATTTAGTGCAAACAAATTTTTTGTTAAAATATTATTATTTTATTGGCTTAATCGATGCTCTAGATTATCAGAATTATGATAAAAATAATTTTAATATAAATTTATATAAACATATTTAATAAATGCGTACTCTTTCAGAGGCGTACTGTACTACGTAGTATACTATGAGACCGTAATTTAGTGCAAACAAAATTTTTGTTAAAATATTATTATTTTATTGGCTTAATCGATGCTCTAGATTATCAGAATTATGATAAAAATAATTTTAATATAAATTTATATAAACACATTTAATAAATGCGTACTCTTTCAGAGGCGTACTGTACTACGTAGTATACTATGAGACCGTAATTTAGTGCAAACAAATTTTTTGTTAAAATATTATTATTTTATTGGCTTAATCGATGCTCTAGATTATCAGAATTATGATAAAAATAATTTTAATATAAATTTATATAAACACATTTAATAAATGCGTACTCTTTCAGAGGCGTACTGTACTACGTAGTATACTATGAGACCGTAATTTAGTGCAAACAAATTTTTTGTTAAAATATTATTATTTTATTGGCTTAATCGATGCTCTAGATTATCAGAATTATGATAAAAATAATTTTAATATAAATTTATATAAACACATTTATTAAATGCGTACTCTTTCAGAGGCGTACTGTACTACGTAGTATACTATGAGACCGTAATTTAGTGCAAACAAATTTTTTGTTAAAATATTATTATTTTATTGGCTTAATCGATGCTCTAGGTTATCAGAATTACGATAAAAATAATTTTAATATAAATTTATATAACCACAATTAATAAATGCGTGCTCTTTCAGAGGCACACTGTACTACGTGGTATACTATGAGACCGTAATTTAGTGCAAACAAATTTTTTGTTAAAATATTATTATTTTATTGGCTTAATCGATGCTCTAGATTATCAGAATTATGATAAAAATAATTTTAATATAAATTTATATAAACACATTTAATAAATGCGTACTCTTTCAGAGGCGTACTGTACTTCTTAGTATACTATGAGACCGTAATTTAGTGCAAACAAATTTTTTGTTAAAATATTATTATTTTATTGGCTTAATCGATGCTCTAGATTATCAGAATTATGATAAAAATAATTTTAATATAAATTTATATAAACACATTTAATAAATGCGTACTCTTTCAGAGGCGTACTGTACTACGTAGTATACTATGAGACCGTAATTTAGTGCAAACAAATTTTTTGTTAAAATATTATTATTTTATTGGCTTAATCGATGCTCTAGATTATCAGAATTATGATAAAAATAATTTTAATATATATGTATATAAACACATTTAATAAATGCGTACTCTCTCAGAGGCGTACTGTACTACGTAGTATACTATGAGACCGTAATTTAGTGCAAACAAATTTTTTGTTAAAATATTATTATTTTATTGGCTTAATCGATGCTCTAGATTATCAGAATTATGATAAAAATAATTTTAATATAAATTTATATAAACACATTTAATAAATGCGTACTCTTTCAGAGGCGTACTGTACTACGTAGTATACTATGAGACCGTAATTTAGTGCAAACAAATTTTTTGTTAAAATATTATTATTTTATTGGCTTAATCGATGCTCTAGATTATCAGAATTATGATAAAAATAATTTTAATATATATGTATATAAACACATTTAATAAATGCGTACTCTCTCAGAGGCGTACTGTACTACGTAGTATACTATGAGACCGTAATTTAGTGCAAACAAATTTTTTGTTAAAATATTATTATTTTATTGGCTTAATCGATGCTCTAGATTATCAGAATTATGATAAAAATAATTTTAATATAAATTTATATAAACACATTTAATAAATGCGTGCTTTTTCAGAGGCACACTGTACTACGTAGTATACTATGAGACCGTAATTTAGTGCAAACAAATTTTTTGTTAAAATATTATTATTTTATTGGCTTAATCGATGCTCTAGATTATCAGAATTACGATAAAAATAATTTTAATATAAATTTATATAACCACAATTAATAAATGCGTGCTCTTTCAGAGGCACACTGTACTACGTAGTATACTATGAGACCGTAATTTAGTGCAAACAAATTTTTTGTTAAAATATTATTATTTTATTGGCTTAATCGATGCTCTAGATTATCAGAATTATGATAAAAATAATTTTAATATAAATTTATATAAACACATTTAATAAATGCGTACTCTTTCAGAGGCGTACTGTACTTCTTAGTATACTATGAGACCGTAATTTAGTGCAAACAAATTTTTTGTTAAAATATTATTATTTTATTGGCTTAATCGATGCTCTAGATTATCAGAATTATGATAAAAATAATTTTAATATAAATTTATATAAACACATTTAATAAATGCGTACTCTTTCAGAGGCGTACTGTACTACGTAGTATACTATGAGACCGTAATTTAGTGCAAACAAATTTTTTGTTAAAATATTATTATTTTATTGGCTTAATCG
The DNA here is from genome assembly GCA_963556165.1 of Tipula helvola. NCBI lineage: Eukaryota > Metazoa > Arthropoda > Insecta > Diptera > Tipulidae > Tipula > Tipula helvola. The sequence goes on along the minus strand of CAUVYM010000809.1, from coordinate 16,603 downwards.
ATGCTCTAGATTATCAGAATTATGATAAAAATAATTTTAATATATATGTATATAAACACATTTAATAAATGCGTACTCTCTCAGAGGCGTACTGTACTACGTAGTATACTATGAGACCGTAATTTAGTGCAAACAAATTTTTTGTTAAAATATTATTATTTTATTGGGTTAATCGATGCTCTAGATTATCAGAATTATGATAAAAATAATTTTAATATATATGTATATAAACACATTTAATAAATGCGTACTCTTTCAGAGGCGTACTGTACTACGTAGTATACTATGAGACCGTAATTTAGTGCAAACAAATTTTTTGTTAAAATATTATTATTTTATTGGCTTAATCGATGCTCTAGGTTATCAGAATTACGATAAAAATAATTTTAATATAAATTTATATAAACACATTTAATAAATGCGTGCTCTTTCAGAGGCACACTGTACTACGTAGTATACTATGAGACCGTAATTTAGTGCAAACAAATTTTTTGTTAAAATATTATTATTTTATTGGCTTAATCGATGCTCTAGATTATCAGAATTATGATAAAAATAATTTTAATATAAATTTATATAAACACATTTAATAAATGCGTACTCTTTCAGAGGCGTACTGTACTTCTTAGTATACTATGAGACCGTAATTTAGTGCAAACAAATTTTTTGTTAAAATATTATTATTTTATTGGCTTAATCGATGCTCTAGATTATCAGAATTATGATAAAAATAATTTTAATATAAATTTATATAAACACATTTAATAAATGCGTACTCTTTCAGAGGCGTACTGTACTACGTAGTATACTATGAGACCGTAATTTAGTGCAAACAAATTTTTTGTTAAAATATTATTATTTTATTGGCTTAATCGATGCTCTAGATTATCAGAATTATGATAAAAATAATTTTAATAAATATGTATATAAACACATTTAATAAATGCGTACTCTCTCAGAGGCGTACTGTACTACGTAGTATACTATGAGACCGTAATTTAGTGCAAACAAATTTTTTGTTAAAATATTATTATTTTATTGGGTTAATCGATGCTCTAGATTATCAGAATTATGATAAAAATAATTTTAATATAAATTTATATAAACACATTTAATAAATGCGTACACTTTCAGAGGCGTACTGTACTACGTAGTATACTATGAGACCGTAATTTAGTGCAAACAAATTTTTTGTTAAAATATTATTATTTTATTGGCTTAATCGATGCTCTAGGTTATCAGAATTACGATAAAAATAATTTTAATATAAATTTATATAAACACATTTAATAAATGCGTGCTCTTTCAGAGGCACACTGTACTACGTAGTATACTATGAGACCGTAATTTAGTGCAAACAAATTTTTTGTTAAAATATTATTATTTTATTGGCTTAATCGATGCTCTAGATTATCAGAATTATGATAAAAATAATTTTAATATAAATTTATATAAACACATTTAATAAATGCGTACTCTTTCAGAGGCGTACTGTACTTCTTAGTATACTATGAGACCGTAATTTAATGCAAACAAATTTTTTGTTAAAATATTATTATTTTATTGGCTTAATCGATGCTCTAGATTATCAGAATTATGATAAAAATAATTTTAATATAAATTTATATAAACACATTTAATAAATGCGTACTCTTTCAGAGGCGTACTGTACTACGTGGTATACTATGAGACCGTAATTTAGTGCAAACAAATTTTTTGTTAAAATATTATTATTTTATTGGCTTAATCGATGCTCTAGATTATCAGAATTATGATAAAAATAATTTTAATATAAATTTATATAAACATATTTAATAAATGCGTACTCTTTCAGAGGCGTACTGTACTACGTAGTATACTATGAGACCGTAATTTAGTGCAAACAAATTTTTTGTTAAAATATTATTATTTTATTGGCTTAATCGATGCTCTAGATTATCAGAATTATGATAAAAATAATTTTAATATAAATTTATATAAACACATTTATTAAATGCGTACTCTTTCAGAGGCGTACTGTACTACGTAGTATACTATGAGACCGTAATTTAGTGCAAACAAATTTTTTGTTAAAATATTATTATTTTATTGGGTTAATCGATGCTCTAGATTATCAGAATTATGATAAAAATAATTTTAATATAAATTTATATAAACACATTTAACAAATGCGTACTCTTTCAGAGGCGTACTGTACTACGTAGTATACTATGAGACCGTAATTTAGTGCAAACAAATTTTTTGTTAAAATATTATTATTTTATTGGCTTAATCGATGCTCTAGAGTCTAGATTATCAGAATTATGATAAAAATAATTTTAATATAAATTTATATAAACACATTTATTAAATGCGTACTCTTTCAGAGGCGTACTGTACTACGTAGTATACTATGAGACCGTAATTTAGTGCAAACAAATTTTTTGTTAAAATATTATTATTTTATTGGCTTAATCGATGCTCTAGATTATCAGAATTATGATAAAAATAATTTTAATATAAATTTATATAAACACATTTAATAAATGCGTACTCTTTCAGAGGCGTACTGTACTTCTTAGTATACTATGAGACCGTAATTTAGTGCAAACAAATTTTTTGTTAAAATATTATTATTTTATTGGCTTAATCGATGCTCTAGATTATCAGAATTATGATAAAAATAATTTTAATATAAATTTATATAAACACATTTAATATATGCGTACTCTTTCAGAGGCGTACTGTACTACGTAGTATACTATGAGACCGTAATTTAGTGCAAACAAATTTTTTGTTAAAATATTATTATTTTATTGGCTTAATCGATGCTCTAGATTATCAGAATTATGATAAAAATAATTTTAATATATATGTATATAAACACATTTAATAAATGCGTACTCTCTCAGAGGCGTACTGTACTACGTAGTATACTATGAGACCGTAATTTAGTGCAAACAAATTTTTTGTTAAAATATTATTATTTTATTGGCTTAATCGATGCTCTAGGTTATCAGAATTACGATAAAAATAATTTTAATATAAATTTATATAACCACAATTAATAAATGCGTGCTCTTTCAGAGGCACACTGTACTACGTAGTATACTATGAGACCGTAATTTAGTGCAAACAAATTTTTTGTTAAAATATTATTATTTTATTGGCTTAATCGATGCTCTAGATTATCAGAATTATGATAAAAATAATTTTAATATAAATTTATATAAACACATTTAATAAATGCGTACTCTTTCAGAGGCGTACTGTACTTCTTAGTATACTATGAGACCGTAATTTATGCAAACAAATTTTTTGTTAAAATATTATTATTTTATTGGCTTAATCGATGCTCTAGATTATCAGAATTATGATAAAAATAATTTTAATATAAATTTATATAAACACATTTAATAAATGCGTACTCTTTCAGAGGCGTACTGTACTACGTAGTATACTATGAGACCGTAATTTAGTGCAAACAAATTTTTTGTTAAAATATTATTATTTTATTGGCTTAATCGATGCTCTAGATTATCAGAATTATGATAAAAATAATTTTAATATATATGTATATAAACACATTTAATAAATGCGTACTCTCTCAGAGGCGTACTGTACTACGTAGTATACTATGAGACCGTAATTTAGTGCAAACAAATTTTTTGTTAAAATATTATTATTTTATTGGGTTAATCGATGCTCTAGATTATCAGAATTATGATAAAAATAATTTTAATATAAATTTATATAAACACATTTAATAAATGCGTACTCTTTCAGAGGCGTACTGTACTACGTAGTATACTATGAGACCGTAATTTAGTGCAAACAAATTTTTTGTTAAAATATTATTATTTTATTGGCTTAATCGATGCTCTAGGTTATCAGAATTACGATAAAAATAATTTTAATATAAATTTATATAAACACATTTAATAAATGCGTGCTTTTTCAGAGGCACACTGTACTACGTAGTATACTATGAGACCGTAATTTAGTGCAAACAAATTTTTTGTTAAAATATTATTATTTTATTGGCTTAATCGATGCTCTAGATTATCAGAATTATGATAAAAATAATTTTAATATAAATTTATATAAACACATTTAATAAATGCGTACTCTTTCAGAGGCGTACTGTACTACGTAGTATACTATGAGACCGTAATTTAGTGCAAACAAATTTTTTGTTAAAATATTATTATTTTATTGGCTTAATCGATGCTCTAGATTATCAGAATTATGATAAAAATAATTTTAATATATATGTATATAAACACATTTAATAAATGCGTACTCTCTCAGAGGCGTACTGTACTACGTAGTATACTATGAGACCGTAATTTAGTGCAAACAAATTTTTTGTTAAAATATTATTATTTTATTGGGTTAATCGATGCTCTAGATTATAAGAATTATGATAAAAATAATTTTAATATAAATTTATATAAACACATTTAATAAATGCGTACTCTTTCAGAGGCGTACTGTACTACGTAGTATACTATGAGACCGTAATTTAGTGCAAACAAATTTTTTGTTAAAATATTATTATTTTATTGGCTTAATCGATGCTCTAGGTTATCAGAATTACGATAAAAATAATTTTAATATAAATTTATATAAACACATTTAATAAATGCGTGCTCTTTCAGAGGCACACTGTACTACGTAGTATACTATGAGACCGTAATTTAGTGCAAACAAATTTTTTGTTAAAATATTATTATTTTATTGGCTTAATCGATGCTCTAGATTATCAGAATTATGATAAAAATAATTTTAATATAAATTTATATAAACACATTTAATAAATGCGTACTCTTTCAGAGGCGTACTGTACTTCTTAGTATACTATGAGACCGTAATTTAGTGCAAACAAATTTTTTGTTCAAATATTATTATTTTATTGGGTTAATCGATGCTCTAGATTATCAGAATTATGATAAAAATAATTTTAATATAAATTTATATAAACACATTTAATAAATGCGTACTCTTTCAGAGGCGTACTGTACTATGTAGTATACTATGAGACCGTAATTTAGTGCAAACAAATTTTTTGTTAAAATATTATTATTTTATTGGCTTAATCGATGCTCTAGATTATCAGAATTATGATAAAAATAATTTTAATATAAATTTATATAAACACATTTAATAAATGCGTACTCTTTCAGAGGCGTACTGTACTACGTAGTATACCATGAGACCGTAATTTAGTGCAAACAAATTTTTTGTTAAAATATTATTATTTTATTGGCTTAATCGATGCTCTAGATTATCAGAATTATAATAAAAATAATTTTAATATAAATTTATATAACCACATTTAATAAATGCGTGCTCTTTCAGAGGCACACTGTACTACGTATTATACTATGAGACCGTAATTTAGTGCAAACAAATTTTTTGTTAAAATATTATTATTTTATTGGCTTAATCGATGCTCTAGATTATCAGAATTATGAAAAAAATAATTTTAATATAAATTTATATAAACACATTTAATAAATGCGTACTCTTTCAGAGGCGTACTGTACTACGTAGTATACTATGAGACCGTAATTTAGTGCAAACAAATTTTTTGTTAAAATATTATTATTTTATTGGCTTAATCAATGCTCTAGATTATCAGAATTATGATAAAAATAATTTTAATATAAATTTATATAAACACATTTAATAAATGCGTACTCTTTCAGAGGCGTACTGTACTACGTAGTATACTATGAGACCGTAATTTAGTGCAAACAAATTTTTTGTTAAAATATTATTATTTTATTGGTTTAATCGATGCTCTAGATTATCAGAATTATGATAAAAATAATTTTAATATAAATTTATATAAACACATTTAATAAATGCGTTCTCTTTCAGAGGCGTACTGTACTACGTAGTATACTATGAGACCGTAATTTAGTGCAAACAAATTTTTTGTTAAAATATTATTATTTTATTGGCTTAATCGATGCTCTAGATTATCAGAATTATGATAAAAATAATTTTAATATAAATTTATATAAACACATTTAATAAATGCGTACTCTTTCAGAGGCGTACTGTACTACGTAGTATACTATGAGACCGTAATTTAGTGCAAACAAATTTTTTGTTAAAATATTATTATTTTATTGGCTTAATCGATGCTCTAGATTATCAGAATTATGATAAAAATAATTTTAATATAAATTTATATAAACACATTTAATAAATGCGTACTCTTTCAGAGGCGTTCTGTACTACGTAGTATACTATGAGACCGTAATTTAGTGCAAACAAATTTTTTGTTAAAATATTATTATTTTATTGGCTTAATCGATGCTCTAGATTATCAGAATTATGATAAAAATAATTTTAATATAAATTTATATAAACACATTTAATAAATGCGTACTCTTTCAGAGGCGTACTGTACTACGTAGTATACTATGAGACCGTAATTTAGTGCAAACAAATTTTTTGTTAAAATATTATTATTTTATTGGCTTAAACGATGCTCTAGATTATCAGAATTATGATAAAAATAATTTTAATATAAATTTATATAAACACATTTAATAAATGCGTACTCTCTCAGAGGCGTACTGTACTACGTAGTATACTATGAGACCGTAATTTAGTGCAAACAAACTTTTTGTTAAAATATTATTATTTTATTGGCTTAAACGATGCTCTAGATTATCAGAATTATGATAAAAATAATTTTAATATAAATTTATATAAACACATTTAATAAATGCGTACTCTTTCAGAGGCGTACTGTACTACGTAGTATACTATGAGACCGTAATTTAGTGCAAACAAATTTTTTGTTAAAATATTATTATTTTATTGGCTTAATCGATGCTCTAGGTTATCAGAATTACGATAAAAATAATTTTAATATAAATTTATATAACCACATTTAATAAATGCGTGCTCTTTCAGAGGCACACTGTACTACGTAGTATACTATGAGACCGTAATTTAGTGCAAACAAATTTTTTGTTAAAATATTATTATTTTATTGGCTTAATCGATGCTCTAGATTATCAGAATTATGATAAAAATAATTTTAATATAAATTTATATAAACACATTTAATAAATGCGTACTCTTTCAGAGGCGTACTGTACTACGTAGTATACTATGAGACCGTAATTTAGTGCAAACAAATTTTTTGTTAAAATAATATTATTTTATTGGCTTAATCGATGCTCTAGATTATCAGAATTATGATAAAAATAATTTTAATATAAATTTATATAAACACATTTAATAAATTCGTACTCTTTCAGAGGCGTACTGTACTACGTAGTTTACTATGAGACCGTAATTTAGTGCAAACAAATTTTTTGTTAAAATATTATTATTTTATTGGCTTAATCGATGCTCTAGATTATCAGAATTATGATAAAAATAATTTTAATATAAATTTATATAGACACATTTAATAAATGCGTACTCTTTCAGAGGCGTACTGTACTACGTAGTATACTATGAGACCGTAATTTAGTGCAAACAAATTTTTTGTTAAAATATTATTATTTTATTGGGTTAATCGATGCTCTAGATTATCAGAATTATGATAAAAATAATTTTAATATACATTTATATAAACACATTTAATAAATGCGTACTCTTTCAGAGGCGTACTGTACTACGTGGTATACTATGAGACCGTAATTTAGTGCAAACAAATTTTTTGTTAAAATATTATTATTTTATTGGCTTAATCGATGCTCTAAATTATCAGAATTATGATAAAAATAATTTTAATATAAATTTATATAAACACATTTAATAAATGCGTACTCTTTCAGAGGCGTACTGTACTACGTAGTATACTATGAGACCGTAATTTAGTGCAAACAAATTTTTTGTTAAAATATTATTATTTTATTGGCTTAATCGATGCTCTAGGTTATCAGAATTACGATAAAAATAATTTGAATATAAATTTATATAACCACATTTAATAAATGCGTGCTCTTTCAGAGGCACACTGTACTACGTAGTATACTATGAGACCGTAATTTAGTGCAAACAAATTTTTTGTTAAAATATTATTATTTTATTGGCTTAATCGATGCTCTAGATTATCAGAATTATGATAAAAATAATTTTAATATAAATTTATATAAACACATTTAATAAATGCGTACTCTTTCAGAGGCGTACTGTACTACGTAGTATACTATGAGACCGTAATTTAGTGCAAACAAATTTTTTGTTAAAATATTATTATTTTATTGGCTTAATCGATGCTCTAGATTATCAGAATTATGATAAAAATAATTTTAATATAAATTTATATAAACACATTTAATAAATGCGTACTCTTTCAGAGGCGTACTGTACTACGTAGTATACTATGAGACCGTAATTTAATGCAAACAAATTTTTTGTTAAAATATTATTATTTTATTGGCTTAATCGATGCTCTAGGTTATCAGAATTACGATAAAAATAATTTTAATATAAATTTATATAAACACATTTAATAAATGCGTGCTCTTTCAGAGGCACACTGTACTACGTAGTATACTATGAGACCGTAATTTAGTGCAAACAAATTTTTTGTTAAAATATTATTATTTTATTGGCTTAATCGATGCTCTAGATTATCAGAATTATGATAAAAATAATTTTAATATAAATTTATATAAACACATTTAATAAATGCGTACTCTTTCAGAGGCGTACTGTACTACGTAGTATACTATGAGACCGTAATTTAGTGCAAACAAATTTTTTGTTAAAATATTATTATTTTATTGGCTTAATCGATGCTCTAGATTATCAGAATTATGATAAAAATAATTTTAATATAAATTTATATAAACACATTTAATAAATGCGTACTCTTTCAGAGGCGTACTGTACTATGTAGTACACTATGAGACCGTAATTTAGTGCAAACAAATTTTTTGTTAAAATATTATTATTTTATTGGCTTAATCGATGCTCTAGATTATCAGAATTATGATAAAAATAATTTTAATATAAATTTATATAAACACATTTAATAAATGCGTACTGTTTCAGAGGCGTACTGTACTACGTAGTATACTATGAGACCGTAATTTAGTGCAAACAAATTTTTTGTTAAAATATTATTATTTTATTGGCTTAATCGATGCTCTAGATTATCAGAATTATGATAAAAATAATTTTAATATAAATTTATATAACCACATTTAATAAATGCGTGCTCTTTCAGAGGCACACTGTACTACGTAGTATACTATGAGACCGTAATTTAGTGCAAACAAATTTTTTGTTAAAATATTATTATTTTATTGGCTTAATCGATGCTCTAGATTATCAGAATTATGATAAAAATAATTTTAATATAAATTTATATAAACACATTTAATAAATGCGTACTCTTTCAGAGGCGTACTGTACTACGTAGTATACTATGAGACCGTAATTTAGTGCAAACAAATTTTTTGTTAAAATATTATTATTTTATTGGCTTAATCAATGCTCTAGATTATCAGAATTATGATAAAAATAATTTTAATATAAATTTATATAAACACATTTAATAAATGCGTACTCTTTCAGAGGCGTACTGTACTACGTAGTATACTATGAGACCGTAATTTAGTGCAAACAAATTTTTTGTTAAAATATTATTATTTTATTGGTTTAATCGATGCTCTAGATTATCAGAATTATGATAAAAATAATTTTAATATAAATTTATATAACCACATTTAATAAATGCGTTCTCTTTCAGAGGCGTACTGTACTACGTAGTATACTATGAGACCGTAATTTAGTGCAAACAAATTTTTTGTTATAATATTATTATTTTATTGGCTTAATCGATGCTCTAGATTATCAGAATTATGATAAAAATAATTTTAATATAAATTTATATAAACACATTTAATTAATGCGTACTCTTTCAGAGGCGTACTGTACTACGTAGTATACTATGAGACCGTAATTTAGTGCAAGCAAATTTTTTGTTAAAATATTATTATTTTATTGGCTTAATCGATGCTCTAGATTATCAGAATTATGATAAAAATAATTTTAATATAAATTTATATAAACACATTTAATAAATGCGTACTCTTTCAGAGGCGTACTGTACTACGTAGTATACTATGAGACCGTAATTTAGTGCAAACAAATTTTTTGTTAAAATATTATTATTTTATTGGCTTAATCGATGCTCTAGATTATCAGAATTATGATAAAAATAATTTTAATATAAATTTATATAAACACATTTAATAAATGCGTACTCTTTCAGAGGCGTACTGTACTACGTAGTATACTATGAGACCGTAATTTAGTGCAAACAAATTTTTTGTTAAAATATTATTATTTTATTGGCTTAAACGATGCTCTAGATTATCAGAATTATGATAAAAATAATTTTAATATAAATTTATATAAACACTTTTAATAAATGCGTACTCTCTCAGAGGCGTACTGTACTACGTAGTATACTATGAGACCGTAATTTAGTGCAAACAAATTTTTTGTTAAAATATTATTATTTTATTGGCTTAATCGATGCTCTAGATTATCAGAATTATGATAAAAATAATTTTAATATAAATTTATATAAACACATTTAATAAATGCGTACTCTTTCAGAGGCGTAATGTACTACGTAGTATACTATGAGACCGTAATTTAGTGCAAACAAATTTTTTGTTAAAATATTATTATTTTATTGGCTTAATCGATGCTCTAGGTTATCAGAATTACGATAAAAATAATTTTAATATAAATTTATATAACCACATTTAATAAATGCGTGCTCTTTCAGAGGCACACTGTACTACGTAGTATACTATGAGACCGTAATTTAGTGCAAACAAATTTTTTGTTAAAATATTATTATTTTATTGGCTTAATCGATGCTCTAGATTATCAGAATTATGAAAAAAATAATTTTAATATAAATTTATATAACCACATTTAATAAATGCGTACTCTTTCAGAGGCGTACTGTACTACGTAGTATACTATGAGACCGTAATTTAGTGCAAACAAATTTTTTGTTAAAATATTATTATTTTATTGGCTTAATCGATGCTCTAGATTATCAGAATTATGATAAAAATAATTTTAATATAAATTTATATAAACACATTTAATAAATGCGTACTCTTTCAGAGGCGTACTGTACTACGTAGTATACTATGAGACCGTAATTTAGTGCAAACAAATTTTTTGTTAAAATATTATTATTTTATTGGCTTAATCGATGCTCTAGATTATCAGAATTATGATAAAAATAATTTTAATATAAATTTATATAAACACATTTAATAAATGCGTACTCTTTCAGAGGCGTACTGTACTACGTGGTATACTATGAGACCGTAATTTAGTGCAAACAAATTTTTTGTTAAAATATTATTATTTTATTGGGTTAATCGATGCTCTAGATTATCAGAATTATGATAAAAATAATTTTAATATAAATTTATATAAACACATTTAATAAATGCGTACTCTCTCAGAGGCGTACTGTACTACGTAGTATACTATGAGACCGTAATTTAGTGCAAACAAACTTTTTGTTAAAATATTATTATTTTATTGGGTTAAACGATGCTCTAGATTATCAGAATTATGATAAAAATAATTTTAATATAAATTTATATAAACACATTTAATAAATGCGTACTCTTTCAGAGGCGTACTGTACTACGTAGTATACTATGAGACCGTAATTTAGTGCAAACAAATTTTTTGTTAAAATATTATTATTTTATTGGCTTAATCGATGCTCTAGGTTATCAGAATTACGATAAAAATAATTTTAATATAAATTTATATAACCACATTTAATAAATGCGTGCTCTTTCAGAGGCACACTGTACTACGTAGTATACTATGAGACCGTAATTTAGTGCAAACAAATTTTTTGTTAAAATATTATTATTTTATTGGCTTAATCGATGCTCTAGATTATCAGAATTATGATAAAAATAATTTTAATATAAATTTATATAAACACATTTAATAAATGCGTACTCTTTCAGAGGCGTACTGTACTACGTAGTATACTATGAGACCGTAATTTAGTGCAAACAAATTTTTTGTTAAAATAATATTATTTTATTGGCTTAATCGATGCTCTAGATTATCAGAATTATGATAAAAATAATTTTAATATAAATTTATATAAACACATTTAATAAATTCGTACTCTTTCAGAGGCGTACTGTACTACGTAGTTTACTATGAGACCGTAATTTAGTGCAAACAAATTTTTTGTTAAAATATTATTATTTTATTGGCTTAATCGATGCTCTAGATTATCAGAATTATGATAAAAATAATTTTAATATAAATTTATATAGACACATTTAATAAATGCGTACTCTTTCAGAGGCGTACTGTACTACGTAGTATACTATGAGACCGTAATTTAGTGCAAACAAATTTTTTGTTAAAATATTATTATTTTATTGGGTTAATCGATGCTCTAGATTATCAGAATTATGATAAAAATAATTTTAATATACATTTATATAAACACATTTAATAAATGCGTACTCTTTCAGAGGCGTACTGTACTACGTGGTATACTATGAGACCGTAATTTAGTGCAAACAAATTTTTTGTTAAAATATTATTATTTTATTGGCTTAATCGATGCTCTAAATTATCAGAATTATGATAAAAATAATTTTAATATAAATTTATATAAACACATTTAATAAATGCGTACTCTTTCAGAGGCGTACTGTACTACGTAGTATACTATGAGACCGTAATTTAGTGCAAACAAATTTTTTGTTAAAATATTATTATTTTATTGGCTTAATCGATGCTCTAGGTTATCAGAATTACGATAAAAATAATTTGAATATAAATTTATATAACCACATTTAATAAATGCGTGCTCTTTCAGAGGCACACTGTACTACGTAGTATACTATGAGACCGTAATTTAGTGCAAACAAATTTTTTGTTAAAATATTATTATTTTATTGGCTTAATCGATGCTCTAGATTATCAGAATTATGATAAAAATAATTTTAATATAAATTTATATAAACACATTTAATAAATGCGTACTCTTTCAGAGGCGTACTGTACTACGTAGTATACTATGAGACCGTAATTTAGTGCAAACAAATTTTTTGTTAAAATATTATTATTTTATTGGCTTAATCGATGCTCTAGATTATCAGAATTATGATAAAAATAATTTTAATATAAATTTATATAAACACATTTAATAAATGCGTACTCTTTCAGAGGCGTACTGTACTACGTAGTATACTATGAGACCGTAATTTAATGCAAACAAATTTTTTGTTAAAATATTATTATTTTATTGGCTTAATCGATGCTCTAGGTTATCAGAATTACGATAAAAATAATTTTAATATAAATTTATATAAACACATTTAATAAATGCGTGCTCTTTCAGGGGCACACTGTACTACGTAGTATACTATGAGACCGTAATTTAGTGCAAACAAATTTTTTGTTAAAATATTATTATTTTATTGGCTTAATCGATGCTCTAGATTATCAGAATTATGATAAAAATAATTTTAATATAAATTTATATAAACACATTTAATAAATGCGTACTCTTTCAGAGGCGTACTGTACTACGTAGTATACTATGAGACCGTAATTTAGTGCAAACAAATTTTTTGTTAAAATATTATTATTTTATTGGCTTAATCGATGCTCTAGATTATCAGAATTATGATAAAAATAATTTTAATATAAATTTATATAAACACATTTAATAAATGCGTACTCTTTCAGAGGCGTACTGTACTATATAGTACACTATGAGACCGTAATTTAGTGCAAACAAATTTTTTGTTAAAATATTATTATTTTATTGGCTTAATCGATGCTCTAGATTATCAGAATTATGATAAAAATAATTTTAATATAAATTTATATAAACACATTTAATAAATGCGTACTGTTTCAGAGGCGTACTGTACTACGTAGTATACTATGAGACCGTAATTTAGTGCAAACAAATTTTTTGTTAAAATATTATTATTTTATTGGCTTAATCGATGCTCTAGATTATCAGAATTATGATAAAAATAATTTTAATATAAATTTATATAACCACATTTAATAAATGCGTGCTCTTTCAGAGGCACACTGTACTACGTAGTATACTATGAGACCGTAATTTAGTGCAAACAAATTTTTTGTTAAAATATTATTATTTTATTGGCTTAATCGATGCTCTAGATTATCAGAATTATGATAAAAATAATTTTAATATAAATTTATATAAACACATTTAATAAATGCGTACTCTTTCAGAGGCGTACTGTACTACGTAGTATACTATGAGACCGTAATTTAGTGCAAACAAATTTTTTGTTAAAATATTATTATTTTATTGGCTTAATCAATGCTCTAGATTATCAGAATTATGATAAAAATAATTTTAATATAAATTTATATAAACACATTTAATAAATGCGTACTCTTTCAGAGGCGTACTGTACTACGTAGTATACTATGAGACCGTAATTTAGTGCAAACAAATTTTTTGTTAAAATATTATTATTTTATTGGCTTAATCGATGCTCTAGATTATCAGAATTATGATAAAAATAATTTTAATATAAATTTATATAAACACATTTAATAAATGCGTACTCTTTCAGAGGTGCACTGTACAACGTAGTATACTATGAGACCGTAATTTAGTGCAAACATATTTTTTGTAAAAATATTATTATTTTATTGGCTTAATCGATTCTCTAGGTTATCAGAATTATGATAAAAATAATTTTAATATAAATTTATATAAACACATTTAATAAATGCGTACTCTTTCAGAGGCGCACTGTACTACGTAGTATACTATGAGACCGTAATTTAGTGCAAACATATTTTTTGTTAAAATATTATTATTTTATTGGCTTAATCGATGCTCTAGGTTATCAGAATTATGATAAAAATAATTTTAATATAAATTTATATAAACACATTTAATAAATGCGTACTCTTTCAGAGGCGCACTGTACTACGTAGTATACTATGAGACCGTAATTTAGTGCAAACAAATTTTTTGTTAAAATATTATTATTTTATTGGCTTAATCGATGCTCTAGATTATCAGAATTATGATAAAAATAATTTTAATATAAATTTATATAAACACATTTAATAAATGCGTACTCTTTCAGAGGCGCACTGTACTACGTAGTATACTATGAGACCGTAATTTAGTGCAAACATATTTTTTGTTAAAATATTATTATTTTATTGGCTTAATCGATGCTCTAGGTTATCAGAATAATGATAAAAATAATTTTAATATAAATTTATATAAACACATTTAATAAATGCGTACTCTTTCAGAGGCGCACTGTACTACGTAGTATACTATGAGACCGTAATTTAGTGCAATCAAATTTTTTGTTAAAATATTATTATTTTATTGGCTTAATCGATGCTCTAGGTTATCAGAATTATGATAAAAATAATTTTAATATAAATTTATATAACCACATTTAATAAATGCGTGCTCTTTCAGAGGCACACTGTACTACGTAGTATACTATGAGTCCGTAATTTAGTGCAAACAAATTTTTTGTTAAAATATTATTATTTTATTGGCTTAATCGATGCTCTAGATTATCAGAATTATGATAAAAATAATTTTAATATAAATTTATATAAACACATTTAATAAATGCGTACTCTTTCAGAGGCGTACTGTACTACGTAGTATACTATGAGACCGTAATTTAGTGCAAACAAATTTTTTGTTAAAATATTATTATTTTATTGGCTTAATCGATGCTCTAGGTTATCAGAATTACGATAAAAATAATTTTAATATAAATTTATATAACCACATTTAATAAATGCGTGCTCTTTCAAGAGGCACACTGTACTACGTAGTATACTATGAGACCGTAATTTAGTGCAAACAAATTTTTTGTTAAAATATTATTATTTTATTGGCTTAATCGATGCTCTAGATTATCAGAATTATGATAAAAATAATTTTAATATAAATTTATATAAACACATTTAATAAATGCGTACTCTTTCAGAGGCGTACTGTACTTCTTAGTATACTATGAGACCGTAATTTAGTGCAAACAAATTTTTTGTTAAAATATTATTATTTTATTGGCTTAATCGATGCTCTAGATTATCAGAATTATGATAAAAATAATTTTAATATAAATTTATATAAACACATTTAATAAATGCGTACTCTTTCAGAGGCGTACTGTACTACGTAGTATACTATGAGACCGTAATTTAGTGCAAACAAATTTTTTGTTAAAATATTATTATTTTATTGGCTTAATCGATGCTCTAGGTTATCAGAATTACGATAAAAATAATTTTAATATAAATTTATATAACCACATTTAATAAATGCGTGCTCTTTCAGAGGCACACTGTACTACGTAGTATACTATGAGACCGTAATTTAGTGCAAACAAATTTTTTGTTAAAATATTATTATTTTATTGGCTTAATCGATGCTCTAGATTATCAGAATTATGATAAAAATAATTTTAATATAAATTTATATAAACACATTTAATAAATGCGTACTCTTTCAGAGGCGTACTGTACTTCTTAGTATACTATGAGACCGTAATTTAGTGCAAACAAATTTGTTGTT
>CAUVYM010000808.1:32500-41643 GCA_963556165.1 Tipula helvola | reverse complement strand
ATGACTGCTTGGGAACACTATGTGTTGTTGGTATTTTTTCCATTTAAATCCGATGGTTTCATTTTTTATGTTGTGCTCTTTACTTTAACATGAAAATCACAAAGCGAGAACAAAAATTTGGATTATAAAAAAAAAATGTTTTTTATTTTTTATGATAAAAATAATTTTGTATTAGATTTATTAACACATTTAATAAATTCATATGGTTAATTATAAGCAAATCGATAAATAAATAATGAATTTTGAATTTTTCAAAAAAAAAAAAATCCGATGGTTTCATGATAAAAATAATTATGTATTAGATTTATTAACACATTTAATAAATTCATGTGGTTAATTATAAGCAAATCGATAATAAATAATGAATTTTGAATTTTTCAAAAAAAAAAAAAAAAATCCGATGGTTTCATTTTTTATGTTGTGCTTACTTTAACATGAAAATCACAAAGCGAGAACAAAAATTTGGATTATAAAAAAAAAAAAAAAATTATTTTTTATGATAAAAATAATTTTGTATTAGATTTATTAACACATTTAATAAATTCATATGGTTAATTATAAGCAAATCGATAAATAAATAGTGAATTTTGAATTTTTCAAAAAAAAAAAAAATCCGATGGTTTCATTTTTTATGTTGTGCTCTTTACTTTAACATGAAAATCACAAAGCGAGAACAAAAATTTGGATTATAAAAAAAAAAAAATTTTTATTTTTTATGATAAAAATAATTTTGTATTTGATTTATTAACACATTTAATAAATTCATGTGGTTAATTATAAGCAAATTTACTTTAACATGAAAATCACAAAGCGAGAACAAAAATTTGGATTATAAAAAAAAAAAAAAATTTATTTTTTATGATAAAAATAATTTTTTATTAGATTTATTAACACATTTAATAAATTCATGTGGTTAATTATAAGCAAATCGATAAATAAATAATGAATTTTGAATTTTTCAAAAAAAAAAAAAATCCGATGGATTCATTTTTTATGTTAAGAGATCATTTATGAATATAAAGCCAAATTGTAAACGACATAGTTACGGGTGGAGTAGTGTGAATAGGGAATATCAGCCATCATACTGATACCTAAAACATGCTTTAATCATAGATTGGTCGTATAAATAATAATAATGTTAAATGTAATATACGATCTTATTATGTTCACATATAAGTCAAAGTTGTATATAAAATGTAACATGTTTAAAATGAAACAAAAGATATTGACATACATAATTGCGACCTAACATAATATTCCTGTAGTCAACGACCATACCATGTTTACGTACCGGTTCTCGTCCGATCACCGAAGTCAAACAACATTGGGCATAGTTAGTACTTAGATGGTTGACTGCTTGGGAACACTATGTGTTGTTGGTATTTTTTCCATTTAAATCCGATGGTTTCATTTTTTATGTTGTGCTCTTTACTTTAACATGAAAATCACAAAGCGAGAACAAAAATTTGGATTATAAAAAAAAAAAAAAATTATTTTTTATGATAAAAATAATTTTTTATTAGATTTATTAACACATTTAATAAATTCATGTGGTTAATTATAAGCAAATCGATAAATAAATAATGAATTTTGAATTTTTGAAAAAAAAAAAATCCGATGGTTTCATTTTTTATGTTGTGCTCTTTACTTTAACATGAAAATCACAAAGCGAGAACAAAAATTTGGATTATAAAAAAAAAAAATTTTATTTTTTATGATAAAAATAATTATGTATTAGATTTATTAACACATTTAATAAATTCATGTGGTTAATTATAAGCAAATCGATAAATAAATAATGAATTTTGAATTTTTGAAAAAAAAAAAATCCGATGGTTTCATTTTTTATGTTGTGCTCTTTACTTTAACATGAAAATCACAAAGCGAGAACAAAAATTTGGATTATAAAAAAAAAAAAATTTATTTTTTATGATAAAAATAATTATGTATTAGATTTATTAACACATTTAATAAATTCATGTGGTTAATTATAAGCAAATTTACTTTAACATGAAAATCACAAAGCGAGAACAAAAATTTGGATTATAAAAAAAAAAAAAAATTATTTTTTATGATAAAAATAATTTTTTATTAGATTTATTAACACATTTAATAAATTCATGTGGTTAATTATAAGCAAATCGATAAATAAATAATGAATTTTGAATTTTTGAAAAAAAAAAAATCCGATGGTTTCATTTTTTATGTTGTGCTCTTTACTTTAACATGAAAATCACAAAGCGAGAACAAAAATTTGGATTATAAAAAAAAAAAATTTTATTTTTTATGATAAAAATAATTATGTATTAGATTTATTAACACATTTAATAAATTCATGTGGTTAATTATAAGCAAATCGATAAATAAATAATGAATTTTGAATTTTTGAAAAAAAAAAAATCCGATGGTTTCATTTTTTATGTTGTGCTCTTTACTTTAACATGAAAATCACAAAGCGAGAACAAAAATTTGGATTATAAAAAAAAAAAAATTTATTTTTTATGATAAAAATAATTATGTATTAGATTTATTAACACATTTAATAAATTCATGTGGTTAATTATAAGCAAATCGATAATAAATAATGAATTTTGAATTTTTCAAAAAAAAAAAATCCGATGGATTCATTTTATATGTTAAGAGATCATTTATGAATATAAAGCCAAATTGTAAACGACATAGTTACGGGTGGAGTAGTGTGAATAGGGAATATCAGCCATCATACTGATACCTAAAACATGCTTTAATCATAGATTGGTCGTATAAATAATAATAATGTTAAATGTAATATACGATCTTATTATGTTCACATATAAGTCAAAGTTGTATATAAAATGTAACATGTTTAAAATGAAACAAAAGATATTGACAACATAATTGCGACCTAACATAATATTCCTGTAGTCAACGACCATACCATGTTTACGTACCGGTTCTCGTCCGATCACCGAAGTCAAACAACATTGGGCATAGTTAGTACTTAGATGGTTGACTGCTTGGGAACACTATGTGTTGTTGGTATTTTTTCCATTTAAATCCGATGGTTTCATTTTTTATGTTGTGCTCTTTACTTTAACATGAAAATCACAAAGCGAGAACAAAAATTTGGATTATAAAAAAAAAATGTTTTTTATTTTTTATGATAAAAATAATTTTGTATTAGATTTATTAACACATTTAATTTTATCTATTTTATAATATATTTATCTATAAATAATGAATTTTGAATTTTTCAAAAAAAAAAAAAATCCGATGGTTTCATTTTTTATGTTGTGCTCTTTACTTTAACATGAAAATCACAAAGCGAGAACAAAAATTTGGATTATAAAAAAAAAAAATTTTTTATTTTTTATGATAAAAATAATTATGTATTAGATTTATTAACACATTTAATAAATTCATGTGGTTAATTATAAGCAAATCGATAATAAATAATGAATTTTGAATTTTTGAAAAAAAAAAAAAAATCGATGGTTTCATTTTTTATGTTGTGCTCTTTACTTTAACATGAAAATAACAAAGCGAGAACAAAAATTTGGATTATAAAAAAAAAAAAAAAATTATTTTTTATGATAAAAATAATTTTGTGTTAGATTTATTAACACATTTAATAAATTCATGTGGTAAATTATAAGCAAATCGATAAATAAATAATGAATTTTGAATTTTTCAAAAAAAAAAAAAATCCGATGGTTTCATTTTTTATGTTGTGCTCTTTACTTTAACATGAAAATCACAAAGCGAGAACAAAAATTTGGATTATAAAAAAAAAATTTTTTTTATTTTTTATGATAAAAATAAATGTATGAAAATGTATGTATGAAAATCACAAAGCGAGAACAAAAATTTGGATTATAAAAAAAAAAAAAATTTTATTTTTTATGATAAAAATAATTTTGTTTATTCGTTGTTTATTGTTTATAATAATTATGTATTAGATTTATTAACACATTTAATAAATTCATGTGGTTAATTATAAGCAAATCGATAATAAATAATGAATTTTGAATTTTTGAAAAAAAAAAAAAATTCGATGGTTTCATTTTTTATGTTGTGCTCTTTACTTTAACATGAAAATAACAAAGCGAGAACAAAAATTTGGATTATAAAAAAAAAAAAAAAATTATTTTTTATGATAAAAATAATTTTGTATTAGATTTATTAACACATTTAATAAATTCATGTGGTAAATTATAAGCAAATCGATAAATAAATAATGAATTTTGAATTTTTCAAAAAAAAAAAAAATCCGATGGTTTCATTTTTTATGTTGTGCTCTTTACTGATCTGCCATCATACTGATACCTAAAACATGCTTTAATCATAGATTGGTCGTATAAATAATAATAATGTTAAATGTAATATACGATCTTATTATGTTCACATATAAGTCAAAGTTGTATATAAAATGTAACATGTTTAAAATGAAACAAAAGATATTGACATACATAATTGCGACCTAACATAATATTCCTGTAGTCAACGACCATACCATGTTTACGTACCGGTTCTCGTCCGATCACCGAAGTCAAACAACATTGGGCATAGTTAGTACTTAGATGGTTGACTGCTTGGGAACACTATGTGTTGTTGGTATTTTTTCCATTTAAATCCGATGGTTTCATTTTTTATGTTGTGCTCTTTACTTTAACATGAAAATCACAAAGCGAGAACAAAAATTTGGATTATAAAAAAAAAATGTTTTTTATTTTTTATGATAAAAATAATTTTGTGATAAAAATAATTTTGTTTATTCGTTGTTTATTGTTTATAATAATTATGTATTAGATTTATTAACACATTTAATAAATTCATGTGGTTAATTATAAGCAAATCGATAATAAATAATGAATTTTGAATTTTTGAAAAAAAAAAAAAATTCGATGGTTTCATTTTTTATGTTGTGCTCTTTACTTTAACATGAAAATAACAAAGCGAGAACAAAAATTTGGATTATAAAAAAAAAAAAAAAATTATTTTTTATGATAAAAATAATTTTGTATTAGATTTATTAACACATTTAATAAATTCATGTGGTAAATTATAAGCAAATCGATAAATAAATAATGAATTTTGAATTTTTCAAAAAAAAAAAAAATCCGATGGTTTCATTTTTTATGTTGTGCTCTTTACTTTAACATGAAAATCACAAAGCGAGAACAAAAATTTGGATTATAAAAAAAAAAATTTTTTTATTTTTTATGATAAAAATAAATGTATGAAAATGTATGTATGAAAATCACAAAGCGAGAACAAAAATTTGGATTATAAAAAAAAAAAAAATTTTATTTTTTATGATAAAAATAATTTTGTATTAGATTTATTAACACATTAAAACAAAGCGAGAACAAAAATTTGTATTAAAAAAAAAAAAAAATTTTGTTTTTTGATTTTGTTATTCGTTTGGTCTGTAAGTATATTGAGATGAGAAAAAAAAAAAAAATTTAAAAATTTATTTTTTAATGAATTTCGAATCTTGATATTTTATTTGGTTAATGTGAGAATTTTGTATCAGTAAGAACAAAATTCCTATTCACATATAATTGGAAATAGGAACAAATAAATATTTGCACCTTTAATGAAAAAAATTAAACGAATAAACCTAAGTTTATCATATGAATTGTATTGGTTTGAAATTAAATTTAATACGAAAAGTTATAAATTAGTTCATAAAATGATTACAATTTTATGAGCAAAATCATAATTTACATTCTGGTTGATCCTGCCAGTAGTTATATGCTTGTCTCAAAGATTAAGCCATGCATGTCTAAGTACACACTCTCGAACAGTGAAACCGCAAAAGGCTCAGTATATCAGTTATGATTTATTAGATCGTATACATAGTTACATGGATAACTGTGGTAATTCTAGAGCTAATACATGCACATAATCACGGACCGCAAGGAACGTGTGCTTTTATTAGATTAAAATCAATCGATACATTAAGGTATATTTATATACTGTGTCGTTAATAAGATGAATCTGAATAACATGTAGATCGCATGGTCCAGTACCGGCGATAGATCTTTCAAATGTCTGCCCTATCAACTATTGATGGTAGTATCTAGGACTACCATGGTTGCAACGGGTAACGGGGAATCAGGGTTCGATTCCGGAGAGGGAGCCTGAGAAACGGCTACCACATCTAAGGAAGGCAGCAGGCGCGTAAATTACCCAATCCCAGCACGGGGAGGTAGTGACGAAAAATAACAATACAGGACTCAATCCGAGGCCCTGTAATTGGAATGAGTACACTTTAAATCCTTTAACAAGGAACAATTGGAGGGCAAGTCTGGTGCCAGCAGCCGCGGTAATTCCAGCTCCAATAGCGTATATTAAAGTTGTTGCGGTTAAAACGTTCGTAGTTGAACTTGTGTCAAGCACAGGTGGTACACCGTAACTGGGTTCGTACATCATCTTGATGCTATGACGTATTACTGTAGTGGCTTAAACGTAAGTTTATCCGCGTAATAAATCTAAATTAGTGCTCTTTACCGAGTGCTGGTCTAGAACAGTACAATTACTTTGAACAAATTAGAGTGCTTAAAGCAGGCCATTTGTGCCTAAATATTCTCTGCATGGAATAATGGAATAAGACGTCTGTTCTATTTTCAATTGGTTTTTAGATCAAGACGTAATGATTAATAGAAGCAGTTGGGGGCATTAGTATTACGGCGCGAGAGGTGAAATTCGTGGACCGTCGTAAGACTAACATAAGCGAAAGCATTTGCCAAAGATGTTTTCATTAATCAAGAACGAAAGTTAGAGGTTCGAAGGCGATCAGATACCGCCCTAGTTCTAACCATAAACGATGCCAGCTAGCAATTGGATGGAGCTACATATATGGCTCTTTCAGTCGCTTTCCGGGAAACCAAAGCTTTTGGGCTCCGGGGGAAGTATGGTTGCAAAGTTGAAACTTAAAGGAATTGACGGAAGGGCACCACCAGGAGTGGAGCCTGCGGCTTAATTTGACTCAACACGGGGAAACTTACCAGGTCCGAACATAAATGAGTAAGACAGATTAATAGCTCTTTCTCGAATCTATGGGTGGTGGTGCATGGCCGTTCTTAGTTCGTGGAGTGATTTGTCTGGTTAATTCCGATAACGAACGAGACTCAAATTTCTTAACTAGATGCCGGCAGGGTTATGGTGTAGAAACTTTGCAGACATTTTTGCCTCTGTTATACTATGCTTCTAACGAGGTGTGGTTTTAATACGTAAGAGTTGTTTGTAAGTGGAGTCATACCTGGTGGTTTGTCCTAATAAGACACTTGCTTCTTAAATAGACAAATTGCGTCTAGCAATATGAGATTGAGCAATAACAGGTCTGTGATGCCCTTAGATGTCCTGGGCTGCACGCGCGCTACAATGAAGGTATCAACGTGTCCTCCTAGTCTAAAAAGACCGGGTAAACCGCTGAACCACCTTCGTGGTTGGGATTGTGGACTGAAACTGTTCACATAAACCTGGAATTCCCAGTAAGTGCGGGTCATAAGCTCGCATTGATTACGTCCCTGCCCTTTGTACACACCGCCCGTCGCTACTACCGATTGAATATGTTAGTGAGGTCCTCGGAGGTGATCACCGTGATGCTTCTTGTGTTGTGGTTGTTTTACCAAAGTTGACCGAACTTGTATATTTAGAGGAAGTAAAAGTCGTAACAAGGTTTCCGTAGGTGAACCTGCGGAAGGATCATTAAAGAATTAAAGATCAAAACATTGAATAAAAATAATTGACCATTTCAGAAGTTCTGCAAATATAAATTTATCAATGATAATATTATATTAAGGATTGAAGTATTTCGCTTTTTGAATGGAAAAGACTGGTTTTTATTTCTAAACATAAAACAAATAATCACTCTTAGCGGGGGATCACTAGGCTCGTGGGTCGATGAAGAACGCAGCAAACTGCGTGAAGTTATGTGAACTGCAGGACACATGAACATCAACATTTTGAACGCACATTGCGGTCCATGCTAATAGTATATAATACTCTGCTTGGACCACATATGGTTGAGGGTCACTAATATTCGCTAAATAAATTATTATTTAACAATTTTTGATATGTAAATATTTTATTATATTTACAATATTGTATTAAACAATATTTGTGTAATAATAAATCGGTAAAAGACGCAAGTCATTTATATAATAATTTATGATGTAGTTTTTAAAATCCGTTTTATAATTATTAACAATAATTGTGACTTCAACTCATATGTGATTACCTCCTGAATTTAAGCATATTAATTAGGAGAGGAAAAGAAATTAACTAAGATTCCCTTAGTAGCGGCGAGCGAAATGGGAAAAGTCCAGCATTAAGTCCTTTTACTGATAACTGGTAGAATGGAAATTCAATGTAAAGGAGTATCTATCATCTTATGCATTTTGATTATATGTTCAAGTCCATCTTGAATGGGGCCATTTACCCATAGAGGGTGCCAGGCCCGTAGTGACTATAATCTTGTATAAGAAGATATCTCTAGAGAGTCGTGTTGCTTGATAGTGCAGCACTAAGTTGGTGGTAAACTCCATCTAAGACTAAATATAACCACGAGACCGATAGCGAACAAGTACCGTGAGGGAAAGTTGAAAAGAACTCTGAATAGAGAGTTAAACAGTACGTGAAACCACTAAGAGGTTAAACCCAATGAACCCGAACTTGTAAAAGAAGAGATTCATTGATATAATAATTGATTTTTCAATAAATTATATTATGCACTTTTCTTCTATTATCGCATTGCGATGTGTTATCAATATACTACATTTGTAGATATTTGTCAATGATTTTATATGCAGCTCCTTTCGCATTCACTTGTGAATGTTTCTTAAGGAACTATAAAAATATCTGCCAATATGATGACACATGTATCTGATCGTACGAGCATATTTGCAGCGTAATTCGTAACGGTTTATGTTAAATAAATGCAGTTTGAGTAATCGATCTTATCGGCAATGAAATGATTTGGGATACCTTTGGGACCCGTCTTGAAACACGGACCAAGGAGTCTAGTATATGTGCGAGTCATTGGGCTTTTAAGCCTAAAGGCGTAATTAACGTAACTAATATATGGGATTACATGTGATTTTATATAATTGCATCTTCATCCATGGGCGTTTTAATCAACTCATATTACTTATGTT
>CAUVYM010000808.1:7500-20000 GCA_963556165.1 Tipula helvola | reverse complement strand
TTATAGAAGTTATCGATTAAATTCAATTAAATTATTGGTATTAACAATTTTTGAGCCCAGAATCAATTGCAAACGACATTGTTATCGGTGGAGGCGCTGTGAAGGGTAGAGCAGCCGTCATACTGCGATCCCTTTAGACTCATCCTCCTATCGAAGATTCGTTATATATAATATATAAAAATAATATTAAAACAAGATGAACTAAGTAGTAGAAAGTAGAATAAGATTGGTCGCAAAACAAGATGTTAATAATAAAACATTTATAATTTTGACGATGAAGACGTAATATGTATGTATTGTTAAGAAATGTCAAACATTTATTAATATTTCTTACATATAATTATATTTTTCAATATTAGAGAAAACTTAAGCTAATTCAAAGAAAATGATTTATTTTAAATATATCAATTATTTATAATCATTTATGAATATAAAGCCAAATTGTAAACGACATAGTTACGGGTAGAGTAGTGTGAATAGGGAATATCAGCCATCATACTGATCCCTAAAACATTCTCTAATCATAGATTGGTAGTATAAATAATATTAAGGTTAAATGTAATATACGATCTTATTATGTTCACATATAAGTCAAAGTTGTATATTAAATGTAACATGTTTTGACGATAAAGACAATATTTATGTATTGTTTATGTATGTAATTTTGACGATAAAGAATTAATATGTATGTATTGTTAAGAAATATCAAACTGTAACTTGTTAAAACTTCTTAAATACAATTATATTTTCAATATTAGAGAAAATAATTTATTTTATAGGTAATGTGTCAATTATTAATAATCATTTATGAATATAAAGCCAAATTGTAAACGACATAGTTACGGGTGGAGTAGTGTGAATAGGGAATATCAGCCATCATACTGATACCTAAAACATGCTCTAATCATAGATTGGTCGTATAAATAATAATAATGTTAAATGTAATATACGATCTTATTATGTTCACATATAAGTCAAAGTTGTATATAAAATGTAACATGTTTAAAATGAAACAAAAGATTTGACATACATAATTGCGACCTAACATAATATTCCTGTAGTCAACGACCATACCATGTTTACGTACCGGTTCTCGTCCGATCACCGAAGTCAAACAACATTGGGCATAGTTAGTACTTAGATGGTTGACTGCTTGGGAACACTATGTGTTGTTGGTATTTTTTCCATTTAAATCCGATGGTTTCATTTTTTATGTTGTGCTCTTTACTTTAACATGAAAATCACAAAGCGAGAACAAAAATTTGGATTATAAAAAAAAAATGTTTTTTATTTTTTATGATAAAAATAATTTTGTATTAGATTTATTAACACATTTAATAAATTCATATGGTTAATTATAAGCAAATCGATAAATAAATAATGAATTTTGAATTTTTCAAAAAAAAAAAAATCCGATGGTTTCATGATAAAAATAATTATGTATTAGATTTATTAACACATTTAATAAATTCATGTGGTTAATTATAAGCAAATCGATAATAAATAATGAATTTTGAATTTTTCAAAAAAAAAAAAAAAATCCGATGGTTTCATTTTTTATGTTGTGCTTACTTTAACATGAAAATCACAAAGCGAGAACAAAAATTTGGATTATAAAAAAAAAAAAAAATTTATTTTTTATGATAAAAATAATTTTGTATTAGATTTATTAACACATTTAATAAATTCATGTGGTTAATTATAAGCAAATCGATAAATAAATAGTGAATTTTGAATTTTTCAAAAAAAAAAAAAATCCGATGGTTTCATTTTTTATGTTGTGCTCTTTACTTTAACATGAAAATCACAAAGCGAGAACAAAAATTTGGATTATAAAAAAAAAAATTTTTTTATTTTTTATGATAAAAATAATTTTGTATTTGATTTATTAACACATTTAATAAATTCATGTGGTTAATTATAAGCAAATCGATAAATAAATAATGAATTTTGAATTTTTCAAAAAAAAAAAAATCCGATGGTTTCATTTTTTATGTTGTGCTCTTTACTTTAACATGAAAATCACAAAGCGAGAACAAAAATTTGGATTATAAAAAAAAAAAAATTTTATTTTTTATGATAAAAATAATTTTGTATTAGATTTATTAACACATTTAATAAATTCATGTGGTTAATTATAAGCAAATCGATAAATAAATAATGAATTTTGAATTTTTCAAAAAAAAAAAAAAATCCGATGGTATCATTTTTTATGTTGTGCTCTTTACTTTAACATGAAAATCACAAAGCGAGAACAAAAATTTGGATTATAAAAAAAAAAAATTTTTATTTTTTATGATAAAAATAATTTTTTATTAGATTTATTAACACATTTAATAAATTCATGTGGTTAATTATAAGCAAATCGATAAATAAATAATGAATTTTGAATTTTTGAAAAAAAAAAAAAATCCGATGGTTTCATTTTTTATGTTGTGCTCTTTACTTTAACATGAAAATCACAAAGCGAGAACAAAAATTTGGATTATAAAAAAAAAAAAAATTATTTTTTATGATAAAAATAATTATGTATTAGATTTATTAACACATTTAATAAATTCATGTGGTTAATTATAAGCAAATTTACTTTAACATGAAAATCACAAAGCGAGAACAAAAATTTGGATTATAAAAAAAAAAAAAAATTATTTTTTATGATAAAAATAATTTTTTATTAGATTTATTAACACATTTAATAAATTCATGTGGTTAATTATAAGCAAATCGATAAATAAATAATGAATTTTGAATTTTTGAAAAAAAAAAAATCCGATGGTTTCATTTTTTATGTTGTGCTCTTTACTTTAACATGAAAATTACAAAGCGAGAACAAAAATTTGGATTATAAAAAAAAAAAATTTTATTTTTTATGATAAAAATAATTATGTATTAGATTTATTAACACATTTAATAAATTCATGTGGTTAATTATAAGCAAATCGATAAATAAATAATGAATTTTGAATTTTTGAAAAAAAAAAAATCCGATGGTTTCATTTTTTATGTTGTGCTCTTTACTTTAACATGAAAATCACAAAGCGAGAACAAAAATTTGGATTATAAAAAAAAAAAAATTTTATTTTTTATGATAAAAATAATTTTTTATTAGATTTATTAACACATTTAATAAATTCATGTGGTTAATTATAAGCAAATTACGTTGATAAATGATAAAAATAATTTTTTATTAGATTTATTAACACATTTAATAAATTCATGTGGTTAATTATAAGCAAATCGATAAATAAATAATGAATTTTGAATTTTTGAAAAAAAAAAAAAAATCCGATGGTTTCATTTTTTATGTTGTGCTCTTTACTTTAACATGAAAATCACAAAGCGAGAACAAAAATTTGGATTATAAAAAAAAAAAAATTTATTTTTTATGATAAAAATAATTTTGTATTAGATTTATTAACACATTTAATAAATTCATGTGGTTAATTATAAGCAAATCGATAATAAATAATGAATTTTGAATTTTTGAAAAAAAAAAAAAATTCGATGGTTTCATTTTTTATGTTGTGCTCTTTACTTTAACATGAAAATAACAAAGCGAGAACAAAAATTTGGATTATAAAAAAAAAAAATTTTATTTTTTATGATAAAAATAATTATGTATTAGATTTATTAACACATTTAATAAATTCATGTGGTTAATTATAAGCAAATTTACTTTAACATGAAAATCACAAAGCGAGAACAAAAATTTGGATTACAAAAAAAAAAAAAAATTTATTTTTTATGATAAAAATAATTTTTTATTAGATTTATTAACACATTTAATAAATTCATGTGGTTAATTATAAGCAAATTTACTTTAACATGAAAATCACAAAGCGAGAACAAAAATTTGGATTACAAAAAAAAAAAAAAATTTATTTTTTATGATAAAAATAATTTTTTATTAGATTTATTAACACATTTAATAAATTCATGTGGTTAATTATAAGCAAATCGATAAATAAATAATGAATTTTGAATTTTTGAAAAAAAAAAAATCCGATGGTTTCATTTTTTATGTTGTGCTCTTTACTTTAACATGAAAATCACAAAGCGAGAACAAAAATTTGGATTATAAAAAAAAAAATTTTTATTTTTTATGATAAAAATAATTATGTATTAGATTTATTAACACATTTAATAAATTCATGTGGTTAATTATAAGCAAATCGATAAATAAATAATGAATTTTGAATTTTTGAAAAAAAAAAAAAAATCCGATGGTTTCATTTTTTATGTTGTGCTCTTTACTTTAACATGAAAATCACAAAGCGAGAACAAAAATTTGGATTATAAAAAAAAAAAAATTTATTTTTTATGATAAAAATAATTATGTATTAGATTTATTAACACATTTAATAAATTCATGTGGTTAATTATAAGCAAATTTACTTTAACATGAAAATCACAAAGCGAGAACAAAAATTTGGATTACAAAAAAAAAAAAAAATTTATTTTTTATGATAAAAATAATTTTTTATTAGATTTATTAACACATTTAATAAATTCATGTGGTTAATTATAAGCAAATCGATAATAAATAATGAATTTTGAATTTTTGAAAAAAAAAAAAAATTCGATGGTTTCATTTTTTATGTTGTGCTCTTTACTTTAACATGAAAATAACAAAGCGAGAACAAAAATTTGGATTATAAAAAAAAAAAATTTTATTTTTTATGATAAAAATAATTATGTATTAGATTTATTAACACATTTAATAAATTCATGTGGTTAATTATAAGCAAATTTACTTTAACATGAAAATCACAAAGCGAGAACAAAAATTTGGATTACAAAAAAAAAAAAAAATTTATTTTTTATGATAAAAATAATTTTTTATTAGATTTATTAACACATTTAATAAATTCATGTGGTTAATTATAAGCAAATTTACTTTAACATGAAAATCACAAAGCGAGAACAAAAATTTGGATTACAAAAAAAAAAAAAAATTTATTTTTTATGATAAAAATAATTTTTTATTAGATTTATTAACACATTTAATAAATTCATGTGGTTAATTATAAGCAAATCGATAAATAAATAATGAATTTTGAATTTTTGAAAAAAAAAAAATCCGATGGTTTCATTTTTTATGTTGTGCTCTTTACTTTAACATGAAAATCACAAAGCGAGAACAAAAATTTGGATTATAAAAAAAAAAATTTTTATTTTTTATGATAAAAATAATTATGTATTAGATTTATTAACACATTTAATAAATTCATGTGGTTAATTATAAGCAAATCGATAAATAAATAATGAATTTTGAATTTTTGAAAAAAAAAAAAAAATCCGATGGTTTCATTTTTTATGTTGTGCTCTTTACTTTAACATGAAAATCACAAAGCGAGAACAAAAATTTGGATTATAAAAAAAAAAAAATTTATTTTTTATGATAAAAATAATTATGTATTAGATTTATTAACACATTTAATAAATTCATGTGGTTAATTATAAGCAAATTTACTTTAACATGAAAATCACAAAGCGAGAACAAAAATTTGGATTACAAAAAAAAAAAAAATTTATTTTTTATGATAAAAATAATTTTTTATTAGATTTATTAACACATTTAATAAATTCATGTGGTTAATTATAAGCAAATCGATAATAAATAATGAATTTTGAATTTTTGAAAAAAAAAAAAAATTCGATGGTTTCATTTTTTATGTTGTGCTCTTTACTTTAACATGAAAATAACAAAGCGAGAACAAAAATTTGGATTATAAAAAAAAAAAATTTTATTTTTTATGATAAAAATAATTATGTATTAGATTTATTAACACATTTAATAAATTCATGTGGTTAATTATAAGCAAATTTACTTTAACATGAAAATCACAAAGCGAGAACAAAAATTTGGATTACAAAAAAAAAAAAAAATTTATTTTTTATGATAAAAATAATTTTTTATTAGATTTATTAACACATTTAATAAATTCATGTGGTTAATTATAAGCAAATTTACTTTAACATGAAAATCACAAAGCGAGAACAAAAATTTGGATTACAAAAAAAAAAAAAAATTTATTTTTTATGATAAAAATAATTTTTTATTAGATTTATTAACACATTTAATAAATTCATGTGGTTAATTATAAGCAAATCGATAAATAAATAATGAATTTTGAATTTTTGAAAAAAAAAAAATCCGATGGTTTCATTTTTTATGTTGTGCTCTTTACTTTAACATGAAAATCACAAAGCGAGAACAAAAATTTGGATTATAAAAAAAAAAATTTTTATTTTTTATGATAAAAATAATTATGTATTAGATTTATTAACACATTTAATAAATTCATGTGGTTAATTATAAGCAAATCGATAAATAAATAATGAATTTTGAATTTTTGAAAAAAAAAAAAAAATCCGATGGTTTCATTTTTTATGTTGTGCTCTTTACTTTAACATGAAAATCACAAAGCGAGAACAAAAATTTGGATTATAAAAAAAAAAAAATTTATTTTTTATGATAAAAATAATTATGTATTAGATTTATTAACACATTTAATAAATTCATGTGGTTAATTATAAGCAAATTTACTTTAACATGAAAATCACAAAGCGAGAACAAAAATTTGGATTACAAAAAAAAAAAAAAATTTATTTTTTATGATAAAAATAATTTTTTATTAGATTTATTAACACATTTAATAAATTCATGTGGTTAATTATAAGCAAATTACGTTGATAAATGATAAAAATAATTTTTTATTAGATTTATTAACACATTTAATAAATTCATGTGGTTAATTATAAGCAAATCGATAAATAAATAATGAATTTTGAATTTTTGAAAAAAAAAAAAAAATCCGATGGTTTCATTTTTTATGTTGTGCTCTTTACTTTAACATGAAAATCACAAAGCGAGAACAAAAATTTGGATTATAAAAAAAAAAAAATTTATTTTTTATGATAAAAATAATTATGTATTAGATTTATTAACACATTTAATAAATTCATGTGGTTAATTATAAGCAAATTTACTTTAACATGAAAATCACAAAGCGAGAACAAAAATTTGGATTACAAAAAAAAAAAAAAATTTATTTTTTATGATAAAAATAATTTTTTATTAGATTTATTAACACATTTAATAAATTCATGTGGTTAATTATAAGCAAATCGATAAATAAATAATGAATTTTGAATTTTTGAAAAAAAAAAAATCCGATGGTTTCATTTTTTATGTTGTGCTCTTTACTTTAACATGAAAATCACAAAGCGAGAACAAAAATTTGGATTATAAAAAAAAAAAATTTTATTTTTTATGATAAAAATAATTATGTATTAGATTTATTAACACATTTAATAAATTCATGTGGTTAATTATAAGCAAATCGATAAATAAATAATGAATTTTGAATTTTTGAAAAAAAAAAAATCCGATGGTTTCATTTTTTATGTTGTGCTCTTTACTTTAACATGAAAATCACAAAGCGAGAACAAAAATTTGGATTATAAAAAAAAAAAAATTATTTTTTATGATAAAAATAATTATGTATTAGATTTATTAACACATTTAATAAATTCATGTGGTTAATTATAAGCAAATCGATAATAAATAATGAATTTTGAATTTTTAAAAAAAAAAAAAAATCCGATGGATTCATTTTTTATGTTAAGAGATCATTTATGAATATAAAGCCAAATTGTAAACGACATAGTTACGGGTGGAGTAGTGTGAATAGGGAATATCAGCCATCATACTGATACCTAAAACATGCTTTAATCATAGATTGGTCGTATAAATAATAATAATGTTAAATGTAATATACGATCTTATTATGTTCACATATAAGTCAAAGTTGTATATAAAATGTAACATGTTTGAAATGAAACAAAAGATATTGACATACATAATTGCGACCTAACATAATATTCCTGTAGTCAACGACCATACCATGTTTACGTACCGGTTCTCGTCCGATCACCGAAGTCAAACAACATTGGGCATAGTTAGTACTTAGATGGTTGACTGCTTGGGAACACTATGTGTTGTTGGTATTTTTTCCATTTAAATCGTGAACGTGAGCTGGGTTTAGACCGTCGTGAGACAGGTTAGTTTTACCCTACTGATGAGTCGTTGTTGCGATAGCATTCCTGCGTAGTACGAGAGGAACCGCAGGTACGGACCCATGGTTCAATACTTGTTCGAGAGAACAGTGGTATGATGCAACGTCCGTTGGATTATGCCTGAACGCCTCTAAGGTCGTATCCAAGCTAGTCTGCAACAATAGAAATGGGGCATTAATTACATTGTTAGGCTTAAACTATTAACTAGAATTGTAGGTTTACCTATAATTCGATACTGTATGGTTAAATTGATGCCACTGAAATTGTTTAATCAAAGACGTCTATTAGCTATTATTATGCTTATAGAAGTTATCGATTAAATTCAATTAAATTATTGGTATTAACAATTTTTGAGCCCAGAATCAATTGCAAACGACATTGTTATCGGTGGAGGCGCTGTGAAGGGTAGAGCAGCCGTCATACTGCGATCCCTTTAGACTCATCCTCCTATCGAAGATTCGTTATATATAATATATAAAAATAATATTAAAACAAGATGAACTAAGTAGTAGAAAGTAGAATAAGATTGGTCGCAAAACAAGATGTTAATAATAAAACATTTATAATTTTGACGATGAAGACGTAATATGTATGTATTGTTAAGAAATGTCAAAC
Organism: Tipula helvola; assembly: GCA_963556165.1. Taxonomy (NCBI): domain Eukaryota; kingdom Metazoa; phylum Arthropoda; class Insecta; order Diptera; family Tipulidae; genus Tipula; species Tipula helvola. The sequence continues at coordinate 11,303 of CAUVYM010000808.1, read as the reverse complement.
ATTTATTAATATTTCTTACATATAATTATATTTTTCAATATTAGAGAAAACTTAAGCTAATTCAAAGAAAATGATTTATTTTAAATATATCAATTATTTATAATCATTTATGAATATAAAGCCAAATTGTAAACGACATAGTTACGGGTAGAGTAGTGTGAATAGGGAATATCAGCCATCATACTGATCCCTAAAACATTCTCTAATCATAGATTGGTAGTATAAATAATATTAAGGTTAAATGTAATATACGATCTTATTATGTTCACATATAAGTCAAAGTTGTATATTAAATGTAACATGTTTTGACGATAAAGACAATATTTATGTATTGTTTATGTATGTAATTTTGACGATAAAGAATTAATATGTATGTATTGTTAAGAAATATCAAACTGTAACTTGTTAAAACTTCTTAAATACAATTATATTTTCAATATTAGAGAAAATAATTTATTTTATAGGTAATGTGTCAATTATTAATAATCATTTATGAATATAAAGCCAAATTGTAAACGACATAGTTACGGGTGGAGTAGTGTGAATAGGGAATATCAGCCATCATACTGATACCTAAAACATGCTCTAATCATAGATTGGTCGTATAAATAATAATAATGTTAAATGTAATATACGATCTTATTATGTTCACATATAAGTCAAAGTTGTATATAAAATGTAACATGTTTAAAATGAAACAAAAGATTTGACATACATAATTGCGACCTAACATAATATTCCTGTAGTCAACGACCATACCATGTTTACGTACCGGTTCTCGTCCGATCACCGAAGTCAAACAACATTGGGCATAGTTAGTACTTAGATGGTTGACTGCTTGGGAACACTATGTGTTGTTGGTATTTTTTCCATTTAAATCCGATGGTTTCATTTTTTATGTTGTGCTCTTTACTTTAACATGAAAATCACAAAGCGAGAACAAAAATTTGGATTATAAAAAAAAAATGTTTTTTATTTTTTATGATAAAAATAATTTTGTATTAGATTTATTAACACATTTAATAAATTCATATGGTTAATTATAAGCAAATCGATAAATAAATAATGAATTTTGAATTTTTCAAAAAAAAAAAAATCCGATGGTTTCATGATAAAAATAATTATGTATTAGATTTATTAACACATTTAATAAATTCATGTGGTTAATTATAAGCAAATCGATAATAAATAATGAATTTTGAATTTTTCAAAAAAAAAAAAAAAATCCGATGGTTTCATTTTTTATGTTGTGCTTACTTTAACATGAAAATCACAAAGCGAGAACAAAAATTTGGATTATAAAAAAAAAAAAAAAATTATTTTTTATGATAAAAATAATTTTGTATTAGATTTATTAACACATTTAATAAATTCATATGGTTAATTATAAGCAAATCGATAAATAAATAGTGAATTTTGAATTTTTCAAAAAAAAAAAAATCCGATGGTTTCATTTTTTATGTTGTGCTCTTTACTTTAACATGAAAATCACAAAGCGAGAACAAAAATTTGGATTATAAAAAAAAAAAAATTTTTATTTTTTATGATAAAAATAATTTTGTATTTGATTTATTAACACATTTAATAAATTCATGTGGTTAATTATAAGCAAATTTACTTTAACATGAAAATCACAAAGCGAGAACAAAAATTTGGATTATAAAAAAAAAAAAAAATTTATTTTTTATGATAAAAATAATTTTTTATTAGATTTATTAACACATTTAATAAATTCATGTGGTTAATTATAAGCAAATCGATAAATAAATAATGAATTTTGAATTTTTCAAAAAAAAAAAAAATCCGATGGATTCATTTTTTATGTTAAGAGATCATTTATGAATATAAAGCCAAATTGTAAACGACATAGTTACGGGTGGAGTAGTGTGAATAGGGAATATCAGCCATCATACTGATACCTAAAACATGCTTTAATCATAGATTGGTCGTATAAATAATAATAATGTTAAATGTAATATACGATCTTATTATGTTCACATATAAGTCAAAGTTGTATATAAAATGTAACATGTTTAAAATGAACAAAAGATATTGACATACATAATTGCGACCTAACATAATATTCCTGTAGTCAACGACCATACCATGTTTACGTACCGGTTCTCGTCCGATCACCGAAGTCAAACAACATTGGCATAGTTAGTACTTAGATGGTTGACTGCTTGGGAACACTATGTGTTGTTGGTATTTTTTCCATTTAAATCCGATGGTTTCATTTTTTATGTTGTGCTCTTTACTTTAACATGAAAATCACAAAGCGAGAACAAAAATTTGGATTATAAAAAAAAATGTTTTTTATTTTTTATGATAAAAATAATTTTGTATTAGATTTATTAACACATTTAATAAATTCAAGTGGTTAATTATAAGGCAAATCGATAAATAAATAATGAATTTTTGAATTTTTCAAAAAAAAAAAAAATCCGATGGTTTCATTTTTTATGTTGTGCTCTTTACTTTAACATGAAAATCACAAAGCGAGAACAAAAATTTGGATTATAAAAAAAAAAAAAAATTATTTTTTATGATAAAAATAATTTTTTATTAGATTTATTAACACATTTAATAAATTCATGTGGTTAATTATAAGCAAATCGATAAATAAATAATGAATTTTGAATTTTTGAAAAAAAAAAAATCCGATGGTTTCATTTTTTATGTTGTGCTCTTTACTTTAACATGAAAATCACAAAGCGAGAACAAAAATTTGGATTATAAAAAAAAAAATTTTATTTTTTATGATAAAAATAATTATGTATTAGATTTATTAACACATTTAATAAATTCATGTGGTTAATTATAAGCAAATCGATAAATAAATAATGAATTTTGAATTTTTGAAAAAAAAAAAATCCGATGGTTTCATTTTTTATGTTGTGCTCTTTACTTTAACATGAAAATCACAAAGCGAGAACAAAAATTTGGATTATAAAAAAAAAAAAATTTATTTTTTATGATAAAAATAATTATGTATTAGATTTATTAACACATTTAATAAATTCATGTGGTTAATTATAAGCAAATTTACTTTAACATGAAAATCACAAAGCGAGAACAAAAATTTGGATTATAAAAAAAAAAAAAATTATTTTTTATGATAAAAATAATTTTTATTAGATTTATTAACACATTTAATAAATTCATGTGGTTAATTATAAGCAAATCGATAAATAAATAATGAATTTTGAATTTTTGAAAAAAAAAAAATCCGATGGTTTCATTTTTTATGTTGTGCTCTTTACTTTAACATGAAATCACAAAGCGAGAACAAAAATTTGGATTATAAAAAAAAAAAATTTATTTTTTATGATAAAAATAATTATGTATTAGATTTATAACACATTTAATAAATTCATGTGGTTAATTATAAGCAAATCGATAAATAAATAATGAATTTTGAATTTTTGAAAAAAAAAAAATCCGATGGTTTCATTTTTTATGTTGTGCTCTTTACTTTAACATGAAAATCACAAAGCGAGAACAAAAATTTGGATTATAAAAAAAAAAAAATTTATTTTTTTATGATAAAATAATTATGTATTAGATTTATTAACACATTTAATAAATTCATGTGGTTAATTATAAGCAAATCGATAATAAATAATGAATTTTGAATTTTTCAAAAAAAAAAAATCCGATGGATTCATTTTATATGTTAAGAGATCATTTATGATATAAAGCCAAATTGTAAACGACATAGTTACGGGTGGAGTAGTGTGAATAGGGAATATCAGCCATCATACTGATACCTAAAACATGCTTTAATCATAGATTGGTCGTAT
>CAUVYM010000807.1:0-37304 GCA_963556165.1 Tipula helvola | reverse complement strand
ACATGTTCTATTACGCATAAATTCCCTTTTTTTATAGACATTTTTCTTAGATTTTTCCACTTGGTGTATTTTATTCTCCCGCACTGAAAATAAAATGTTTGAAGAAAATTTTGATTTAGGTTCCGGGCACGATGATGCGATCGAATTGCGGATCATGGAAATGAATTTTTTTTTTATTAATAATTGTTTCCGACGTTTTTATATGATTATGACAGGCTTGGTTGGTTACGTTTTTAATGGGGAAATGATTAACAGGTTTTAAGCTTTGTATAGTTAAAGATTAACGGTAAGAATTAATTTTAGATGACTTGTTTATCTATATGATTTAACAATTTGTTTTATGTACCTGAAATAATTTTACAGAATTTTTTTCCGTCAACACAGATAAAATGTGTAATGTCACGTATAGTAATATGATGATTTCTTAATAAAGGTGGATTCAAAATACTTTTAATGATCTGGAAATTTAATCGCACGAAAATTGTTGGATTAAAAATGTTTGAATCAAATCAATTGGAAAATAATTATTTTGTGTTGTCATTATTGCCTAAATTAAAATTCTAATGTAATGTGAAAATCACTTTTTTAAGATTAAAATCATAAGAAAAACTAACATTCAATTTGACAAATCTCCTAAACAAGTTTGTACAATAAGATCTATAGCATTTACAATTTTTTCAGCAAACTAACACATACATAAGACAGTTTTTCCGCTTTGCTGAATACTCGTATCACAGTAGAAAAATATTTTGTTTCTCGAAGAACAAGAAAAACTTATGGATGGGAAAAACTTATGGGTTTATGGATATGTAGAGCGCTGACATACATATTCCTTTGGTGCCCGTAATCAATCGAGCAATACCCAAAAATTAATAAATTCATAAACAAATTTTTAATCAACATTAAATTAGAATCCTTCAACTCACCAACACTGTTGGTAGTCACATAAACACATAAAAGAGTTAATCGTCTTTTATTTTCCTTATTGTGATTGATGGTGATAAGCTAATGTATTAGGTATATAGCACATATCTCACATTTGGTATTAGATTTATTCATTATTTCTATACGACATATGGGAGAAAGTTTATTTGGCTTTCATTTAAGTCGTATCAAAATGTCACATGGCTTGAGAAATGAAGGATTTATAGGCAAATGAAATTTTGCATCATTATTCATTATGTTTGTCTATAACAGATACATAGTATTTAAACAAAATCCTAAAATAATAGATGAATGAATGTTTGGTGAGCATAAATATATGTACTGGTGAAATGTAATAAATTACGTCCCTTTATTTATTTTCAATTTTCCTTGAAAAAAACTGTATTATCCATATTCGATTTTAATGTTAATTGAAGTAAATCTTTTTGATAAAATTTATTGAACGAAGAGAAGAAAATTTATTAGTTTCTCATGAATTATTGCCGCATATTTAATCTACAAGCTATTATCGTTTTAATTATTTATAATTTAAAAGTAAATTTAAGTGAAATCCTTATTTAGAAAGTTTGAAAAAGTCAAATTAAAATCAAATCTACTGTAGGATCAACAGTCAAACCAAAACAAAATCAGTATGCCATTCAATTGTCAAGTAAAATGTTAAGTCAAAACCACATCAAGACTAAACTATAAGATTAAATGAACAGTTGAGTAAAAAGTAACTAAAGTAAAAAGTAGAACCTAAGTGAAGCCCATGTCAAGTCAGAATAGAGTCAAGGCCTAATCTAAGTAAGTCAAACTAATTCAAATCTAAGTCTACCGTTAATTCAAAGTCAACTCTAAGTCAATTTAATGTCAATTCAAACTCAAAGTCAAGTCAAAGTTAAGTCGAAGTCAAGTCAAAGTCTAGTCAAAGTCAAGTCAAAGTCAAGCCAAAGTCAAGTCAAAGTCAAGTCAAAGTCAAGTCAAAGCCAAGTCAAAGCCAAGTCAAAGCCAAGTCAAAGTCAAGTCAAAGTCAAGTCAAAGTCAAGTCAAAGTCAAGTCAAAGTCAAGTCAAAGTCAAGTCAAAGTCAAGTAAAAGTCAAGTAAAAGTCAAGTCAAAGTCAAGTCAAAGTCAAGTCAAAGTCAAGTCAAAGTCAAGTCAAAGTCAAGTCAAAGTCAAGTCAAAGTCAAGTCAAAGTCAAGTCAAAGTCAAGTCAAAGTCAAGTCAAAGTCAAGTCAAAGTCAAGTCAAAGTCAAGTCAAAGTCAAGTCAAAGTCAAGTCAAAGTCTAAGTCAAGTCAAAAGATTTGGCGCGTATCCAAACCAGATGGTCTTTTAGAAGAGAAAAATTGGAAAATCTGAGTGGAAAACACGGAAACACGGAAACTTCCGGAAAAAACCCGAAGAAAATTGAATTTTTTTTTTCAATGATTTTGAATATTTTTTATGTTTTGATGACCGATTGGGCTTAATCTTTTTTAATTGTATTTGAAATTGCCAGGAGATGGTTCTTACAAAAGAAAATTTTTGGAAAATCCTTTGGAAAAGTCGGAAAATTCAGCAAACCAAAAAATTATGTTTTTGTACGAGATTTGGCGCACAACCAAACCAGATTGTCTTTTTTAGAAGAGAAAAATTGGGAAAACGAAGTGGAAAACTCGGAAACTTCCGGAAAAACCCGAAGAAAATTGAATTTTTTTTCAATGAATTTTTGAATTTTTTGTATGTTTTGATGACGGATTAGGCTCAATTAGACTTAATCTTTTTCTATCGTGTTTGAAATTGCCAGGAGATGGTTCTTACGAAAGAAACTTTTGGGAAAAGCCTTCGGAAAATTCGGAAAATCGAAAAATTATGTTTTTATACGGGATTTGGCGCGTATCCAAACCAGATGGTCTTTTAGAAGAGAAAAATTAGAAAATCTGAGTGGAAAACTCAGAAACTTCCGGAAAACCCGAAGAAAATTGAATTTTTTTTTTCAATGAAATTTTGAATATTTTGTATGTTTTGATGACCGATTAGGCTTAATCTTTTTTAATTGTATTTGAAATTGCCAGGAGATAGTTCTTACAAAAGAAAATTTTTGGAAAATCCTTTGGAAAATTCGAAAAATTCGGCAAATCAAAAAATTATGTTTTTGTTCGAGATTTGGCGTTCATCCAAACCAGATTGTCTTTTAGAAGAGAAAAATTGGAAAATCGAAGTGGAAAACTCGGAAACTTCCGGAAAAACCCGAAGAAAATTGAATTTTTTTTCAATGAAATTTTGAATATTTTGTATGTTTTGATGACGGATTAGGCTCAATTAGGCTCAATCTTTTTCTATTGTGTTTGAAATTGCCAGGAGATGGTTCTTTCGAAAGAAAATTTTTGGAAAAGCCTTCGGAAAAGTCGGACCACCGCATAACTTGATGCTCAAGGTTGGATCTGTAATAATCATGCTGCGCAATCTGAACCATCCGAAATTGTGTAACGGAACGCGATTGAGTGTGAAGAAACTGATGAACAACGTGATTCAAGCGACGATCATCAAGGGCAAACTCAAAGGAGAAGATGTTCTAATTCCGAGAATTCCTATGATTCCAACTGACACACCGTTCGACTTCAAGCGCATTCAGTTCCCCGTTCGTTTGGCGTTTCCTATGACGATTAACAAATCGCAAGGTCAATCGTTGGAAGTGTGCGGAATAAATCTAGAATTTCCGTGTTTTTCTCATGGTCTCAGTTGTACCATCATCGTTGTTCATTTATGCGCCGGAGAACAGAACTAGAAATATTATTTACCACAATGCATTGTATTGATTTGCGTCTGTATTCGATTTAATTCCACTCGAATAAAATACATTAAATTCTTTTGAATTCAACTGACTCCAATTCATTTCCACAATGAGAGAAAAAATCCAAAACACAACTCAATTTTCGAAAGACGCCTGAGTTTGAATCGACATTTCATTCACTTTTCAATACATTAGTCTTGAATTCGATGAAAATGGAATGGAATGTCCACTCAACTTAATCATCGATTGAGAATAGAGTTGAGTTGTTTGATTTTTTCTATCATCAAAATCAATTTTCGTGAAGGACAAAAGTATTTGCTCGAAACGAAGTAATTTGGGGCGGGACGAAGTTCGCCGGGTCAGCTAGTTAATTATAAACAAAATGTTCTCCATTACGTTTTTTTCAAATTTTACAGTAATGTCTAAAGTATCTACGTTTTTGGCCAAAAATAAATTTTTTATAATACAAAGTTTAATTTTAGAAATAAGATTACATGAAAATTCAATTTAAAATAATATTATCATAATATGTAATTTAACAAAAATTTGGAAACTTGTATATTTAATAAATGAGAGTTTTGAGAATTTTGAATTTTTTATATATGTATACTTTCCAAAATAAGCCGTTTAGTAAGATTCTCCTCCTTATCCAAAATTGTCGCATCCTCTATAGATAAAGAGTGGCCAGTTTGTCTTAAATGGTTTGAGATTGCGCTGTGTGATTGGCTAAAGATTTTTGTGGAATCATAAGTATGTTGGTATAACCTCTTTTTTAAATATTGTTTTGTTTGACCAACATACATATTCTCTTCCACAAGAACACTTTAACTTATATACTAAGTTAGATTGCAACTCTAAGGAAATTTTGTCTTTTAATTTTGTAAATAAAAATGTATCTAAACTATTAAACGGTCTTTCAACAAGTTTTATACATATCATAATTATTTAATAAAAATTTAATTTTTTCGTATCAATTGTTTATGTAAATGGATCGAAATAAAAAGTTGACGATTATGTTCAACGTGTAAATTTTGATTTCCGTGCAAATTTTGTGAATTATTTGTCGAAGTGGTATTTTTACCCATAGCCTTTCTAATATTTCTGGCAATAATGTTCTTTGGGTAGCCATTTGAAAACAATACGTTCGTTAAAATTTAAAAAATTCTCAATCCGACAATCTCAAAACTTTTTCCGCCAATAAAAACGTCGTATTGTTTTTGTATGAAGATGGAAGTCACGATTCATAATTTAGGTATCGACCCGACCAACTTTTTATGATACCAGTTCGTTTTTAAACTTCCATCTTCATTACGTATCACCAAAATATCAAGAAAAGCTAAACGGCCTTCATTTTCAATTTCAAAAGTAAATTTGATTCGCGGAGTAAAACTATTGAATAATTCGAGAAAATAATCAACATCTGAATTTGGAATAGGTTGGCTGGTGATCCCATTGGAGAGCCAAAAACTTGTTTAAAACATCTTCCGTTAAAACTAAATTCTGTGTGAATCAAAACAAATTTTAATCCTTTCAAAAGTTGAATAACTTCAAAATTAGTGTTGCTTTTCAATTTTATGTCATTCCAAAATGTGTTTACCAAATTTAGTACCAACAACGAGTCTACGTTGGTAAACAAAGATTCAACGTCCAAAGATATTAAGATATAATTTTGAGGTAGAACTATATTTTGAATTTTATGTCTAAAATCTTCCGCGTTTCTGATCGAAGAAAAATTATTTCCAACAAAACAATTTAGAATATTAGACAAAAATTAAGATACATACAGCGGTGATCCCAAATAACTTACAATTGGTCTCAGTGGGCAACCATCCTTGTGGATTTTTGGTAAACCATACATTCGAGGTTTGGTGCCATTATAATTTTTTTAAGTTTTTCGCCACTACACTGTCAATTTTGCCTAGACGTTCCCGACAGCTTATCATTAAATTTAAATTTGTTTGAATTGAAGAAATGCCAAATTTTTTAATTTCACAATATGCATTGTTGTCTGACAAGAGTAAGTTCATTTTCTCCATATATGCAGTTTTGTTCCTGAGAACCGTTGTGTTACCCTTGTCAGCTTTCAATACATAAATTTCGCCGTTTTCTTTCAAAACCCTTCCAGCCCTAAATGAATCCCGAATTTTTTTGAGTTTCTTCAATTTTTAAAAAATGTTTGTTTGAAATGTTACTGCACTTAAAATTTGTTAAAATATTTATAACTCTATTTCTATTATTATTATGAGTTTCCTCATCTAATTTTGAGATGAAACTCTGTATATTCGCAACAATTGTTTTATAAGAAACAGAATCCTTCCTAAAAGGTAAGCAACATTTATTACCTAAACTGAGAATTTTGGCCACGCCTAGAGGAATTTCTTGACACGTCAAATTTATGATCCAATCCGTTACTGAGATAGTATCCACATTTTCTACTGCTCTGATGCTAGTTGTTTTACCTCGCGTAGTAATCACCGCTTCTTCAGACTGTAAATTTGTCACAGCTGGTGACGTTGAAATCCGCTCGGGCCACATAATGTTTGCGAACTTTTGAATATGCTTGGTTTATTTTTCCAAACAGTGCAAAATACCTTTGTTTGGCGTTTTCAAAAAAATCTTCATACACATTTTCAGGAAAAATCCTTTTGATTTCGACCGTTAATTTTTCCAGTCCCAAATTAATTTTTTATTGTTCCTAAAAACTTGAACTATTTCATTATTCATAACCGAAAAAATAAACTTATCTTCAAAAACAATTTAATTTTTTACAAAGAATTTGGAAAATGTTTTTTAATTGCCTATTTTTTGGAAAAACGTGTAATTTTCTGCACCGTAAGAGAAATATTTTTTGTTAATTAATTTGGCTAACGCCAAATCTTTTCTAAAATACACTTTCATATTTAAAAAAGAGGCTATACCAACATATTTATGATTCGACAAAAACCTTTAGCTAATAACACAGCGAAATCTCAAACCATTTACGACAAACTGGTCACTCTTTTTCTATAGAGGATGGGACAATTTTGGATAAGGAGGAGAATCTTACTAAAAGGCTTATTTTGGAAAGTATACATATAAAAAAAATTCAAAATTCTCAAAATTTATTAAATATACAAGAAGTTTCCAAATTTTTGTTAAATTATTATGATAATATTATTTTAAATTGAATTTTTATGTAATCTTATTTCTAAATTTAAACTTTGTATTATATAAAATTTATTTTTGGCCATAAACGTAGATACTTTAGACATTACTGTAAAATTTAAAAAAACGTAATGGGGAAAATTTTTTCATAATTAATTTCCCCCTGAAGATGACGGAATAAACCGTCGAAACGTAGGGGTCTAAGCAGAGCCTTCTAGAGTATAGAGCCATAATCATTATGACGTATTTTTTCGAAGCTTTTTTAGTGGTATAACTTTTCACTAATTTCCATAGCAATCCATAGTAAAAATGGTGTTTTTTAGCTTCAAGTTTTTCAATGAAAAAAGCAAAAATGTTACAAAATTTTTATACAAAAGTGTTCTACATATATTTAGCAGCAATACACAAGAAGGGTATATTGGTATTAAGTAAATATTAATTGCAGAAATATTAAAATTAAATTATTTCTACAATATATTTTTCGAACTTTCATTTTCAAAAATACATCAAAGTTGGCTCTGACGAATTAAAATATTACTTGCTAAATGTATCTTTAGTTTTACTAGTGTACGTTAGATGTCTCAGATTTATACAGAAAAATACGAAAAAGATTATTTAATCACAAAATTATGACACGTTCTTAAATATTTTATGAATTTGTTTTGCTTTCCCTACAACTTTTGAACTCAAATTTCCCCGAGTGGCAATTTTTGGTACGATTTTTCAAAATGTTTACTGCCCGCCCACTGCCATCTATGTATATTGACTTAATGCTCACGATTTGTAGTAAGCTTTTCTTTTTAATTTGACCAGAAAGCTATTGTTATGAACTTTTTTTTATATTTTGGTTAAAATAAATCAATTATTACAAGAAAAGAAAACAATTTACTTAAACGATATTCATATATGTTGAAATTCAAACATTTATGAAAATATTTCAGAAATCATAATTAAGAATTTACAAAGTTTTTCATTTACAAATTTGTCTTAGGAAAAAAAGTGATTTCCCATATGTTTTATGTGTTTTACTATGGAAATTTTGATTTTTTTCGTCGTTTCTAATTCCCTTATAAAAGCTTCGTTTTTAGATTATGGCTTGTATAATCAAGGTTGCTTTGGTCTAAGTCAAGTTAAAAAACAAATAAATCGTTTTAATAAATCAAAATTAACTCAAAGGTAAGACAAAGTCAAGTCAAAGTCAAGTCAAAGTCAAGTCAAAGTCAAGTCAGAGTCAAGTCAAAGTCAAGTCAAAGTCAAGTCAAAGTCAAGTCAAAGTCAAGTCAAAGTCAAGTCAAAGTCAAGTCAAAGTCAAGTCAAAGTCAAGTCAAAGTCAAGTCAAAGTCAAGTACAAGTCAAGTTCAAGTCAAGTTAAAGTCAAAGTCAAGTAAAAGCCAAGACAAAGTCAAGTAAAGTGAAGTGAAAAGTTAAGTAAAGACAAGTTAAGTCAAGTCAAAGTCAAGTCAGGTAAAGTGAAAGTCAAGTTCAAGTCAAGTCAAAGTCAAGTTAAAGTCAAGTCAAAGTCAAGTTCACGTCAAGTCAAAGTCAAGTCAAAGTCAAGACAAAGTCAAGTCAAAGTCAAGTCAAAGTCAAGTCAAAGTCAAGTCAAAGTCAAGTCAAAGTCAAGTCAAAGTCAAGTCAAAGTCAAGTCAAAGTCAAGTCAAAGTCAAGTCAAAGTCAAGTTAAAGTCAAGTCAAAGTCAAGTCAAAGTCAAGTTCAAGTCAGTTCAAGTCAAGGTAAAGTCAAAGTCAAGTCAAGTGTCAAGTCAAGTAAAAGTCAAGTAAAAGTCAAGTAAAAGTCAAAATCAAGTCAAAGTCAAGTAAAAGTCAAATTCAAGTCAAAGTCAAGTCAAAGTCAAGTCAAAGTCAAGTCAAAGTCAAATTAAAGTCAAGTCAAGGTCAAGTCAAAGTCAAGTCAAAGTCAAGTCAAAGTCAAGTCAAAGTCAAGTCAAAGTCAAGTCAAAGTCAAGTCAAAGTCAAGTCAAAGTAAAGTCAAAGTCAAGTCAAAGTCAAGTCAAAGTCAAGTCAAAGTCAAGTCAAGGTCAAGTCAAAGTCAAGTCAAGGTCAAGTCAAGTCAAGGTCAAGTCAAGTCAAGTCAAAGTCAAGTCAAAGTCAAGTCAAGTTCAAGTCAAGTCAAAGCCAAGTAAAAGTCAAGTAAAAATCAAGTCAAAGTCAAGTTAAACTCAAGCCAAAGTCAATGAAAAAAAGCAAATTGATGAATTTTACTTCTCGGTTCGCATATACGATTAACTCGTTATTTACTTTAAGCGACAAAGGCCAACAAAATTCATCATCTTGTAGCCAAGCTGGGCCACTCCACCATTGGTTGAGATTTCACATGTCGCTAACTGCTGAATGGAATAATAATTACCAAAATCGGTGAAGTTCGATTGGCGATATACGTTTTCCACTTCCTGGTAGCTCTGAGAGCCAGGCCAGGAGAATGGTAGAGTCCGTCCAAGGAAATAAGTGGTAGTCACCAATATTTAGCGATTTAAGTACTTGCTGAATCAGTTAATTAAGGAGCCACGCTCCACACAACTCAAGCCTTGGGAGTGACATTTGCTTCAATGGAGCCACCCTGCCTTTCGCAGGCAGCAAACGTATTGTTACCTAACAAATCTGTATTGATAATTCTGGAGTAGACTACGGCGGCATATGAATTCTCACTCGCATTCGAAACCGCATGGATTTCGTATTTAGTAACCCCTTCTAGCCCATCAGATAAGAAGCGAGGTAAGTTTAACCCGGACAGTTTAGGTAGCTGATTTCTGATTTTTATCCACGGATTTGCTACTGCCACTAGAATTTCTTGATCTCACTCAATCTTGAAAGCCCAAAGTCTTTAAAATAAGAGTTTAGCAATTATAATGACAGGTGCAAAAAACCCAAATGGATCATATATCTGAGCCACTTGTGAGATAAAACTTCGTTTAGTCAAAGTTTCATTAACTTTGAGAGAAACGTCGAAGGAAAACGAATCGTTTGATGATTCCAAACGACGCCTAAATTTTGTGAACATCTTTCTGTTCGTCGAGTTTAATCTTTCGGCAATCACCTTCCGTTAATTCCATGTGAGAAGAGACCACCTCTCTCAACTTAAAGCCACGATTTTTACGTACGTCGGTTATTTCATTTTTGAGTGCAATCGTTTCAGTAATGGTACTTGCTCCCGTGATTAGGTCGTCGACGTAGAAATCGTGCAAAATAATTTGAGCCACTTTCGGGTTTGTATTTTGTATTGATCGACATTGATGCTGTAATGAAGCTATGGGAAGAAATGGAGCGCATGAAGTGACATACGTTACCGTTTTCAACTGATAAGTTTGAAGTGATTTTGACGTGTTATTTCGCCATATGATTTTGTGAAATATGCGATTCGAGTGTTGACATTTTTTCTATATCTGCCACTAACGATACCGCATTTTTTTCAAAACCTAAGCAACGGTGACCACAATGTAGGTTGTAGAGTTGGTGATACCAATAATGAATCGTTGAGAGATCTTTCGGAACCAGTTGGTTTCACAGATTCATCGAAAACTACTCTAATTTTCTGTGTGCCATTATCGTTTTTGAATACTCTGTGGTGTGGGAGATAGTATTGCTTAAACCTTCCCTTCATTGATCTATCGTTCTGATCAGCCAACTCCATATGCCGCAGATCACTATACTCTTGTATGAATTTTGAATATTCCTTCCTTAATTGTTCATCCACCACAAACTTCCGCTCAATCAAATTTCCGTAGCAATCTCCTGATATCAGTGCATCCGATTTAAACGGTTATGATATCATGTATCGACCATCAGCAGCTATTCTAACCGTTTCATTGAAGTGTTTGACGGCCAATCTCTCTTCACCGGTGTATTCTTCTTTGTAATGGATGGACTCCGATTCCAAAAAATTTTCCAGATATTATCCAAATTACAATTCAACTGAAAACTATTAAGCGTCTCCCGGTCAACATTCCTATTACCTCCTGAAAACACCCAAACAAACAATGTGTTTACGACGACCATTCCCCTTGATAATATCTTACGACCTTCAGTTATAATGGAAAAGAAGTAATCTGCTTCAATAAGGCTGCTGACTTTGTTCATAGCCGAAGTCCGCAAGACTCAATTTTGATAGTTGATTTAAGTCGACGTTCGTGAACATGATGGATTTCGGTGGTGTTGTCGTGATATTGTATCTATTATTTGTATCGAAGCAATAAGGGAGAAAGTTATAGACATATTGCCAGACCAATTGGATCAAGAAAAAATTGTGGCTCTTGTTGCCTCTGAAGATAGGTTTCAGGATCTGTAATTGTCGTGCCAATGCGAATTTAGATTGCTTGATTATTTCCATAAATTTTTGTTAGTTTCGCCGTTTCTTATGTATAAGCTTACATCTTCTACGAAGATTTGGTTAACGTCACAAAGGTGCTCGTAACGAAAGTTACGAAAATTTGTGCAGACTCCTTCACCATTCAGTAAGATCAAATATTTAATCGCTCGGATATCTTTAAAATTCATTAGTTTCTTAGGTGAGATATGGATTTTTCGATTCGATAAGAAATTGCCTCAACAAATCTATTTAGGTTAAAATAAGCAGCAGTAGTTATATTCGGTTCATGTTTGTATTTAATATCAAAGGTGTATATACAAAGGGTTATTTGAGATAAGTATTAACTCCTGCAGGATCAATCAGAAAGGTTTCGAAAATGTTGACCAATAAAATTCATGTATGTATATTGGCTTAATCTTATTGTTTGGGGAAAACAAGGTCGAAACTCGAAGAATCAACATCAAAATTCTAAACGTACAACAAACTATATTGACCTGAACTAATTTTATTACAATCCAGGTCCTCAAATGGCATAAACGAGATAAATTATTTATCATTTGTTTCTACAATTTTCACAATCGGGATTTATTTATAAATTATGAACTTTGCATATTTAAATTAAATTCTCGCGAATCTTATACATAACATGAGTTTATAAATTTTTTAAGCACAAAATTTATTAAATTTAAAGCTTAAAATTATTATCTGTTCCACCCCTTTCAACATTATCTCCTCCGCATATATACAGACTCTTGTAGCTATACATAAAATAAAGTTGTACCTCATTAAATTTTTATAGCACAGAAGGAAGCAAAAACAAAAAAAGAAACGGCAATTAATTGGGTTAATTTTACTGCTTGTCGACTCTTCCGTTTCCTCGTTCTCGAAATGAAAAACGGGATAAAGGCAAAAAAAAAAACTGGACAAATATTTATGATAGTACGTAGAACTAAAAAAAAAAAACAGCATACGATTGTTTTAGGGATAACCGCACAACAATGAAAAATGATCCTTAATTTTTTGTCACCCAATTAACCAACATAGTACAGAAAACCAGATTATAGTGTTTTGGTTGGGGTTCGAAATTTGTCGTAATATTGAGGTAAAATAAATTTAATGGTTGCATAATTTATTTAAACAACCAAATGTCAATAAATCTTTGGAACCGATTGTTTCGGTTTCAAATTTATTTCTTTAAAATTCTGACCCTTTATATCGCAAAACAGTGGTATGAGTTTTTGAATGTTTCCTAATTGAAAGTAATTTTTCACCAAACCAACAATCCATATCGAAAGAAATGTCAATTATTTTGGCTACCTACCATTAACTAAAAAAATCCTGATGGATTAAAATTTTTTATTTTATAGACCACAGCTTGGGTTGTTTTTGTGTAATTAATCGTTTTGTACATTATCGAATGGCTAGTTATTGGATGTATAGAACAATAAATGTATTTCTACCCCTTAAATTTATGGATTCGACTCTAATATTTCTACACACAATTAAATAATGTTGACATGTTAACGAAGTGTTAGATATTCGTATATGCTGTAGCATTTCAAATCTATAAATTATTCATGGATATTATGTCGCCGTCTCATGGATTGCTACCGAAAGTTTTATTCAATATCTTTAACATTTTTCTCATCAAATATATTGTTTTAATAACTTACAATAAAACAACAACAATGAAACCAACAAAAAAGCTTTTATTAGGTACTTTAAAATGGGCTTAATTTTTTTTTATACTTATCTCAATTGTTGTGAACGTTAAAAGGGTTTAAAAAGATTTCGAATATAACAAAAAAAAAATGTTTGAATTCATTATCATTAAGCTTGCTCTTTATGGAGGAAAAAAGAGGATTAAAATATGTAATAATACAATAATTAAAGTGTTGGTGTATACCATCATCAAGATTTTTGATGTGGCATAATTGTTATTGTTTTAATACCAGAGTTATTTAATAAATTGGCTGATGAGAATTTAGAAAATTATTGAATTATGTACTTGAATTCACAAAATTGGAAGGCAATGCCTACAAATTCAACTCCGACATAAGTAAAAAAAAGAAAGCCAACAAGATTTTCAAATTCGGCAGATAAAGACTTTATATGGCGCGGATGCGACTTCCGACTGGAAATCTTTGGCACAAGCGTAGCACAAACCAAACTAAGGCTAACGAGAGCAGAAACATATAGGTTACATACTATTCAAGCTGCAAATTTCCAGATAATTATAAACCATAATATAAACTCTATAATCAATTGTGAATAAATATTTTGTTGTCAAAATATTCAAAATGGCGTTAGTAACTGAAACCCCTCCAACGGATAGATTAATCACTAGCTGGACAATTCGCAGTTTCATACAAAAAATGATACCTCAGTCAGTAATGTCAAAAATTATGTAAAAAGAAAATTTGCATCTCGAAGTTTAGTTTTGAGGCGGTCGTGAAGATGAGCGGAAAATCTTTAGGTTTATGAGAGTCTAAATAATTTAACGACAGCATTTATATAATACCCACAGTAGTGTGAAAATACCGAAAACGTGGCAAGTTTCATTTTCGGCTGTAGGTAAATTCCTGACCGATTATTAAATCGTACAACTTCAGTGAATCTTTACGATTGACTAGAGGAATGAAGAATATTTTTTGATCAAACTACTCGTCGTCGTCATTATTCTACAAATCTTGCCTAAAGTACAGTTAAACATAAGAACAGTGGACGAGCTAGCAAAAATGTGCAAGTGATTCAGTAAAGCACGACTAGTAATCCGAATATGCCAGAAAAGTCATGACAAAAACCAATTTGACAAAGAGTTTGACCTCGGAGTAAAGTTTTTGACAAAATACTCAAATATTTTTTTTCACTGGTGGACAAAAACAAAACAATACAAACTAATGTTCTGATCGGAAATCTCTCAGATTTGGAGAATTTCGGAAAATTAAAACTATCGTATTTCAAAATTTAGACTGCTTTTAGATGATTTTTGTAATTATAAATACGTATTCGAGGCCGCTGCGACTATGTCGATGCGACTCGTACAAACTAAGATGCGTCATCTTTTAATATTAAATTCCACTCAAATTGTTTTCCAAATAATTTTCGATTTTTTACTTCGTTTTTTAAAAATTTCTTTGAGTATGGTAATGGAAAAGATTTGATTTTCTGGTTCACCAATGAAATTTGGGATACTTTTAGGCCACAATATATATTTTATTATCTTGACATAAACTTCTCCCCGATCCCTAACATAATATCATAGTCAAATTATACCAGTGTTTAAATTCATTTTTTCGTTCCCTTCTTTTACCATTTTTTTCTCTCTTTGGGAGAGAAAACATATCTATATTTTTTTTGTTGCCTTCTCCGAGAACGAAATCAAAAAAATTAAAATATCTCTTTTCAGCAGTGTTTAAATTCATTTTTCGTTTCCTACTTTAATCTCTCTTTGTGGAAGGTAGAATAGCTATTTATATTTTTTTTTTGTTTCTTTCCCCAGGAACGAAATACAAAAAAATAAAATATCTCTCTTCGGTAAATTTTTTTTTTAGTTTTTCGCCTACCCATTGCCAATATGGACTTGATTATTTCTCGTTTTATTTGTTTGATTGTTTCTCGTTTACATTGGAACACAGTGATATGTCGCCGTGTACAAACGCGATATAAACAAAATATTTCATATATAAAACTTACTAACAACACTGACACAAGCCAATGTACATTTGTTTTATGATATCTGTCATATGAAAGAAAAGCAAGGCCTGTATAAGTATGGATATGTGTTGGTTTTGTGAGTTAACATATTAAATTACACAGCACACAACCAAAATGTACAACCATCATTCTTTACTAAATAATAAAACTAGTATTGAAAATTACTTTGAAAGAATTGTTATATTTTAATGAAACTATTTTAACATTTAAATAACGATACAAATACCCAAAATTAAAATTAAATGGTTTTAACTTTTCGGGTTTTCTAATTTGTTAACAAAACGAAAATACATAAAAAAATAATGTGATAAAGTAGGTAGTTGTAATTTTATGAAATCTTGCATTTTTTATTTCGTTTTATTTTGTCATGTATGTATAGTTAAAATCTTATAATTTGATGTCACCGAAATTACCTTCTCATTTGAACATTATAAGGTTATTTGTACATAACGTTATGTAGAATTGTACTGTCTGTACTACTCTAACAAATTTTTTAAAATTTTTAAATCATTCTAAATGCCGATCAGGAAAGTAACATAGTCCAGGAGATTTTATTAACATAATCCTATTTGAATTTTGCTAAAAATCTAATAAGTCATACAACAAATGAAAGCGAAATACAAATAACAATTTTGAGTAAACAAATCAAACGAGAAACAATCAAGTTCATATTGCAGTTACCATTTTCTAGTGAAACTATTCAGACGTCTTTTTGTGATTTTTAAATTAATACGAGAATTTTAAGCATAATTGTGTTTATTTAATATATTGTGAAGTGTAATTAAATATTTTAATAATATTTTTGTGAATTAATTAATATATAAATAATAAACTATATATATAGTGTTAAGACTTTCTAAAATATATAGACGAGTTTCCTTTAATGGCGGACGCTCAGGCGTCGGTCATACATGTGCCTGATAATAAATCAGAAATAATCAAAAACATCCGATATAATAAGTCTAGAAATGTTATTGTAAATCAATTCAAGTATAATAACAATATTTTAAAAATGAAATCTAATAAAAAAAAAAATAATATAAAGCCAATTTCTACATCTATTTCAAAATCCAAAATGGATGATGAAAAAATGAACATTGACACTACAGAAAATATTGATAAAAATGTTTTGAATAGCTGTGAAATTGTAATCAATAGTCAGGATAATTCAAATGCTAAAGAATCTAAATTGAATGATATTGAAATTAAAACTAATAACTACAAAAATAATTCATATATGCCGGGAGACAAAGGTCCTTTCTTTGTTATAATCGAAAAAAAAGGCATTGAAGACTTAGTTATTGCAGAAAAATTAAATTCTATGAATTTTGGGAAAATCCTTCAAATTAAACAATTTGGTAAAAACAGAGTAAAAGTACAAACTAGAGAAATGGATACAGCAAATAAAATTCTTAAAGGTGCTGGTTTGAGGAGATTACATTTTTGTTCTTCTTACGTTCCAACTTTCATGCTTGAATCCATTGGTTATATCAATAAAATACCGATAAATTTTGATGTAGAAACAATAAAAAACAATATAACTGCTAACTCTCGAATCTTAAAAGTAGAGAGAATTTTTCAGTGATGTGCCTCTACGCGTCGACAATTCGTTGTCTACGCAACATGTAGACAATATGTAGACTACGTTAGTTTGTGTAGACTATGAAGACAATGTGTAGACTATGAAAAGTATGTAGACAACCCTTGCAAAAGATATTGCCCTTGGATATTCCAAGCATCGTTTCCTCGGCCATTTCTAGTATTTCAAATGTTTCAAATACTCTTGGAAATAGTGTCACAAATAATAGCTGTAAACAAATAGACAAAACGAGATGAAATGGAAGTTCTCACTCGATTACATCGTAAATAGATGTCCTAACCAAAACAGATCACGACTCTATTTTAGAGGCGCTCGCCATTTTTTTCTTTGGATGTAACATTCCCTTTAGTGCAGTGGAATCGGGCCACTTTAAAAAATTAGCCAAAATAATGCGACCAAGCTATTACAATGAAATTCCATTCCGTAAAGTTTTGACAAATTCTTTGCTCGATAAAATTCATAACAAATGTACCACAAAATAACGGCTTCATCGGAATCCGTGTTATTGATCGATAGTTGGAAGAATACTGCCAGCAAATCGAAACTGGTCGTAACTATTGCTCACAATGCAGCCAATTGTCGCAGTGGAAGTGGATCGCATTTTTCCTTAATGCCTGGGATTTCACACAAATAGCTGAAACTGGTGAAGCGCTCTAAAATATTGTGGAGCAATCAATCAAATTGGCAAAATATGTATATGGAACAGAGATATATGCGGTCGTGTCAGACATTGCAGCCAACATGATAAAATGGGTAATTTGGTTCAATTTCGCACATTAGCTGCAACAGCCACACGGCCAACCTACTGGCGAAAAACATCTTATCAAAGAAGTTAGATGGTTGCTTGCAGAATATAGTAAAAATTTTAAAAGAATTCAAACATTCAGATCTGGAATGGGCTGTTATTATTCGAAACGGAATCCGAATGAAGGTCCTATGCGATACAAGATGGTGTTCCTAAGGGATTCATTGGCATGCTTAATAAGGAATCTGCCCTTTATGCGAATAATAGCACCCGATACGAAATATAAAAAAATTAAGCAATATGTTAAGCTATTCTTATACGACGATGAATTTATAAAAAAAGTTGAATTTAACTTGCAGCTCTTTGATCCAATTTGTAATTTATTAAGACAGACAGAAAACTCTACTTACTTCCTAGCTGAGGCCGTAAATTTATCGATTGATTTAGAGAAATCTGGGGTTTAGGAAAAATTCCAGAATGAATTTAAAAAAAGAAAGGACATGGCGTTAAAAATTTATGGCTTGAGTGCTTTCTATTTACACAATGGGTATGATAATTCCAAACTTTCAGCGCATAATTTAGAGGAAATTCAAAATTGTTTAATGAAAACTCTAAATGAGGAAGGCCTTGAAGGTTGGAGTAATTTAGACATTTTACTGGTACACAGTTGAGCTTGAGTATAAGCAACTCAGCAATTTAGTGATCAAATTTCTAAAAATTCCGGCATTATCGGATCAACACTCAATGTATGTGCACTCTAAGTATGTACACTCAAAATTATGGAATAGGCTGACTTTCTCGAACTCCAAAAATTAATATTTTGTTATTAAGTATACCTTAAAATTTAAAGATTCAAATAAGTCTGATGATTATTGAAAATGATTCATTCTCAAGATAATTTAAATTATACGTATGTAATGAATATTGAACTACAATTAATAAATTGTTATTATTTTTTATTTTCAATAAACGAAAATAAGAATTTTATTTTATAATATAAGTATTATTTAAATAAAGAATTGAAAATTAGCTTCTGAAGTTGAATATTTTTGATTTTGCATTGTATGTTTAAATTTTTCATATTGTATCACATTTTTATAGTTTGCTTAATTGTCTACATCAATTGTCTACATCGCATGTAGACAATCTGACGTAGATTACATAGGTAATCTACTCGTAAATATTGAAGTAGACTACGGGAAGTAATCTACGCGCACATCACTGGAATTTTTAGATGGAATAGTACAGACAAGAAAGTTGAACCAACTTCTGCAATAAAAGTTACCTTCAGATCTACTTCATTACCAGATAACATTTTAATCTTTGAAGTTAATAGAAAAGTTACATATTTTATACCCAAACCTCTAATATGTAAAAAATGTCTACTCTACGGTCACACAAAAAAATATTGTAGAGGTAAGGAAAAATGTAAAAATTGTGCTTCCACTGACTCTAACCATATTAAAGAAAAATGTGAAAATGAATCATACTGCTACTATTGTGGCGAAAACCACATGACAAACAGTTTCATTTGTGAAGAATATAAATACCAAAAAAATATTAAATACATAATGGTTACTAAAAAATTAAGTTATGGTGAAGCTAAGATTCTCAAACCTCGTGCAAAAAAAGATTTTAATATTCATGATGAAAATTTCCCTGAATTAACTTACAATCAAAAAAACAATGTCATCAATAAAGTCAGTGCAGAAATGAATGAAATTTAAAACAAATTGTTAGAAGATAATCTTAAATTAAAATCAGATATGAATGAAATTAAAAATATAATTAAGGAAATTACAATAATCAATCGAAATATACAGTCGACTACCCAAGGATATTTAAATACTTCAAATAATGTTCCACAATCGGATATTATATTAACGGATGTCTTACAACAACTTTTGGACATGGACAAAATTATTATTAATTCAAATAAAAAATCTAACAGTTTCAATATTTTCAATGACGATGACACTTCAAAACAATAAGCTTAACATTTTACAAATTAATATAAGAAGTATCAATACAAACAAGGATGAACTAGAACACTACATCATTAAAGAAAAAATAGATATTACTTTCATAAGTGAAACCTGGACCAATAATAACAGTAATATTAAATTTCGTAATAATAATTCCTACTTCAGACATAGATCAGACGGATATGGAGGAGTGGGATTTTTAATAAACAATAAATTATTTTCCAAAGTAATCAAAAATACTGAAAAATATGATCCAATTGAGACAATCAAAGTTAATATAATCGATGTTAATAATAATACTTTAAACTTAATAGGAATTTATATTCCCCCTTCAATTAACAATTCAATTGTTAAAAACAAATTTGAAATGCTAATTAACGATCATTTTGCGGATAAAAACACTTTAATAATAGGTGATATAAATGCTCATCATTCATGTTGGGAAAATTTTAGCAAATGAGATAAAAGAGGAAACATTATAGCTAATATAATCACGAACTCTAATTATATAATAC
The DNA here is from genome assembly GCA_963556165.1 of Tipula helvola. Classification (NCBI taxonomy): domain Eukaryota; kingdom Metazoa; phylum Arthropoda; class Insecta; order Diptera; family Tipulidae; genus Tipula; species Tipula helvola. The sequence goes on along the minus strand of CAUVYM010000807.1, from coordinate 17,576 downwards.
TAAATAACGGTGACCACAGCTGGTTAGGATCACAGGGCAAAAGCTCTACTATTGACTTATCTCTATCATCTCAAGAATTAATACATAAATTGGATTGGATTATTGACAATACTAAAATCGGATATTCAGATCATCTCCCAATCAGAATAACAGTGAATAATTCCAATGCATATAATTCAATTTCATCCAGTAAAACGAATTTCAAATCAGCTTTAGAAAATATCATTAACCTAAATCCAGAACATACATTTAATCTTGTTGACTATGAAACTGAATTAAAAACAATAATTGAAGACAACACAAAAGAGATCAATTGCAACAATAAGTATATTCCTAAACCTTGGTGGAACAATAAGATTAGAAACCTTTGGGAAATTAAAAAACAGAAGTTAAAATTATATAACCAACATCGACAAAATATATATGCTGAAATTGAATTGAAAAAAGCCACGAGTAAACTCAGATTGGAGATTAGAAAAGAAAAAAAAAATCATGGAATTGATTCATCAATAATATCAATCCTAGCCTAAGCTCTAAAGATTTATGGAAAAGGATTAGGATTTTTAATAATAAAAAAGGAAATCATAATAATTTATTTAATAACATGGAAAATATCAGAAAGTTTTTATCTATTAATATAGCAGAATCCAAAATAGATATAATAGATCAAATTAATTTACCACTGGTTAATACTTCAAGATATGAATTTTCCTACTATGAAATTAAAAACATAAGTAATAATAGCAAAAATACCGCCCCGGGAATTAATAAAATTTCATACAAACTACTAAAATGCTTACCAGATAATCACATTAAAAAACTGACTGAACATATTAATATAACTTGGGAAAATCAAATTTATCCGGAAATTTGGAAGAATATTAAAATCATTCCAGTTAAAAAACCAAAGAAAAACGCAGATAATATAGAAAGTTATAGAGGAATGCACCTTTACTCCACCATAGCTAAAGTTACAAGCAAATTAATAAAAACTAGATAAAATAAAACATCAGAGCAACAGAAATTACTATCAGGCAATTCTTATGGATTTAGAAAGGGGAAATCGACATTAGATTACATAAATCACTTATTAAATATCTTAGAAAATAATAAAAATAATAATAAATATACAATAATTATTTCTACAGACATCGAAAAGGCATTTGACAGAGTAGATATAAACAAGCTTGTTTATATTATGCAAAATTATAATATTCCTAATCAATATACGAATTGGATTTATAATTCACTAATCAATAGAAAGATAATTTTTCAAAATACAGATCACAATTTAAATATTACTACCAGTAAAGGATTACCTCAAGGTGACCCTTTAAGTCCTGACCTTTTTAATATCTACACTAATAATATTCACGAATTGAATAACAAAAACATTAAAATATTACAATATGCAGATGACTTTTTGATAATCATAACAGCTATGGAGAGGTTTGAAGCTGAGAAATTAGCAAATGAGTCTTTAATTAGATTTAACAATAAATTAATAGAATTAAATTTAAACGTTAATTTAAATAAAACATTTTTTACTAAAATAAGTAATAAAAGATTTGATCATCAAATTACAATAAAATTAAACAATATTAATATACAAGAATCTAATCACCTAAAATCTTTAGGTTTCATAATAGATAAAAAATTAAACTTTAATATACACCATAAATCAATTAAAAATAGTTGTATGTCAGCTTTAAATATAATAAAAATTTTTGCAAGGAAAAAGGGAGGTGCTCATCCATCAACTTTAATTAATGTATACAAAAGCCTTATCGAGAGTAGAATAAGATATAGTGCTATAACAACTTTTAGTAATAAAAATAAAGATATTATACAAAAAATCATTAATGCTGGACTAAGAATCTGCTTAGGTTTGACGAACAGCACTCCAGTTTCGGCAATTATAGCAGAAGCAGGTGATCTTCCTATTTACTTAAAAACTAATCTATATAATTTCACATATTTGGCAAAGCAGTTTTATAACAATACAAAATTAGGACAACTGGTGAAAAACAATAAATCCAATAAAATTTTAAATAAATTATATATGGATAACAAAAATTTACTAGAAAAAATTCCTATACATGAAATTAGCCATTCTATATTTGATAATAACATAGAGAATAATAACATTGTAATAAACACTTCACTACATAAAATAATTAAATCTAAGGACAATTATAATTCTATTCAACTTAAAAACATTACTATACAATTTCTGAGAGAATACGAAATAAATTCATTAAGTTACACAGATGGTTCGATATACAAAAACAAAAGAGGAATTGGTATTTACAACAGATATAACAACGAAACTTTTAGCTACTGGATAGAAGAAGATCTTTCCATAAAAACATTAGAAATAATAGCGATTTGGGAAGCTTTAAAAATAGGAATCAAAAACAAAATTTCTAACATATTCATAATTACTGATTCATTGTCATCATGTTTATCTATGAATAAAAGAGGAAATAACAATAAAACCAAATATTATGAAGAGAAAATATATCAGACTTCAACATCAAACAACATAAATTTAACAATCATATGGATACCTGGCCACTCTAGTATACCTGGTAATGAAGAAGCTGATATTGCTGCTAAGAAAGGAGCATGTTCCACAAGAAAATTAGAAGTTAAAATCCCATTAGAGGACAACATTTCAATATTTAAAAACATTCTTTATCAAAAGTGGAATACTGAATTTTTGGATATGACTACAACAAAAGGTATTCAACATAGAAAAAAGATAAAAGAGAAAATTTCAAGTACTACTTGGTTTCATAAAAAAAATTTTGATACGAGCTCAATCAAAAGAATAAATAGATTAAGAACCAATCAATAAAAAAAAAATTGACAATAGTATCTGTGAGGATTGCAATGTAATAGAAGATGCTAAACACATCATAGAGACATGTAAAAATTTGAGACTATTAGATATAAATATAAAATAGTTAATAAGTAGTAAAAAATTAGAAGATATTCTAGGAGAAAACAACATGGAGGAATATGCTGAATTGATTAATTTTTTAAGAGAGATAAAAGCTGAATTTTAAGTGGTTTTAAAATAAAATAAAAAAAAATAAAAAATATAAATAAAATTAATATTTAATAAAATAATATAATTACATATACATCCATTTAAATATAATAATAATACATATAATTTAAAAAAAAAAAATTAAATATACAAATTTGTAATATCAATATCAAAATGACAGTCATGTTTAAATAGTAACACAGGAATCATTTTAATATAATTCTTTGGTGATGTGAACGGTGACGTTTAGACCAAAAAAATAACCTAAATCATAAAAAAAAAAAAAAAAGTTCATATTGGCAATGGGTACGCGAAAAACTAAAAAAAAAAAAATTTCCGAAGAGAGATATTTAATTTTTTTGTATTTCGTTCCTGGGGAAAGAAACAAAAAAAATATAAATATTCTACCTTCCACAAAGAGAGATTAAAGTAGGAAACGAAAATTGAATTTAAACACTGCCGAGAAGAGATATTTCAATTTTTTTGGTTTCGTTCCCGGAGAAAGAAACAAAAAAAATATAAATATGTTTCCTCTTGCAAAAAGAGATAAAACAAGGGAACGAAATTTAAATTTAAACACTGAATTATACATTTAATAGTTATTGGTATTTGAATGGGTAATGCTGGTCTGTGCACTGGAAACACTGCTTACTTACCAGTTTGTTGAATTCGAAAACTAACCGGCTGCAATTCTACAGCAACAAGGGTATGAAGACAAGTTCTCCAAAAGTGCACCAAGAAGTTGAGGTATTTGGGAATATTTGCGACTACAGAAGTTCTTACGAACACGTCTTGCTTGTAATCAAATTGTTGCACTATCTATAGTCATCACTAAAGCACAGTTGACATATTGTTTAACCATATAGGTGACAAATCAAAATTGAAAAATAGTCCAAAAGTTTGATCAACTATTTCTAAACGATTCCTCATTTTAAATTTTTTCGATTATACTCTACTACCATAGACTTTTGCGCATTGTAAACCATACATTTGACCCTCGTTCAAAGGATGGCTTTCAACACATACCTCGATTAGGCAAAACGACATAGAAGGGTTTGTAGAAGTCTAGCTTTGAAGGCATTCTGTCAGAAAGGCCATATCATCAACATATCTAACGTTACCTTTGGCATGTATTTTGAAGGCCGTAATTGCAACGTACTTTTTACTATGCAGGTGCAACGGAGTGAATCCTATAGAAGTGACTCCATCACAGCAGTCGGGCACATTCTCACTGAGCATGTAATATCGAGGCAGGCTAAGCACTAAACTTAAGCGTTAGTGGATCTATTTTGAATTTTAAATTTACGCTCTTTTCAATTCAGTTTTTGATCCAGGATGGCTCCTAGAAATTAACCTTCTTAGAAAAACTAAACTGTAGTATTATTTAACAAGGGAACTGTATCAATAAAAGATACACACTAATCGTTTTTTTTTTGGCTTGAGGCAGACTAAATCCTTCCTGGCCACAAAATTTGCCATACTAAATTGAGTACTTCCTGCATGATATACCCAAATCATTCGCTTGGACCTAGACATCATACCCACGGCTACACAGAAGTGTTAGTAGGCCATCAATTAGATGGAGATTTTCAATTAGGTTGGCGAATTAGGTCTCTAAGGGCCGTCACTGTAGATTTACCAGCTGGATTCGCAAATTGGTTCCGATAAAGCGTATTTCCTATAAGGAGCTCGCTTCTTATTTGGTAATCCAAAACTTTTTTTTTTACCAGAAACAATGTGACGTTAATTGGACGATATTCCTTCTTTTGGTGTAAAGACCACATTTTCTTTAGTCTAAAATTTTGCAGTTACTACATTAACTACAAACGGCATAGTTTGTTCAAAAAATTCGGACAAAGCTGGGGAGAGTTTCCTTAATACCTTTCTGCAGCGGACTAAAAGTTTGAAAGAGCTCATCTTATTTTACTGGAAGCAAAAAATCCTTCCGGAGAGGCTCCAGATCCTGTTGTGTGTTACGCAAACCACCCCACAGAGATCATCGTTAGAATCTTCCAGAGATTATGTCACTATTTAGTACGGAAAGTGGGTTTACAAGAGTACCCTATATTCTGGCAAGGTCAACTTGTTGAACTCCAGCGCCTCATTCCTTCTAGGGACTATATTAGTATTAGTGGACTCCTTTCGCTTTACAGAACAGCTGTCTATGTGGTTGTACAGCTGGTTTGAACTAAACTTATATCCCTCTGGGGACTCAATATTCCCCAATATCGAGGGCAATTCTGATCCGAAAGGTGAATTATATAAGCTACAGTCGGTGAGTTATGAAACTATAATTTACTGCCTCTGCATGATTTCGGCCGTTATATCTAATCTAATGTGCGTGTATTCAAATAAAGGAGCTTCTTCAGATACGCGCCAGTAATTTACTAAAGGCCTATTTTGGCTTTACATAATGGACTTAAATGCGGAATGTTTTTTCCCTGATGTTGTTCATATGTCTACATTGTTAGTAATCAAATATTAAAATGGTACTCACCTCTGTTGTTAATGTTACTGCTACCTCACACTGCGATGAGCTATGAGGCGCCTAATTCAATCTGAATTCGTTGTTTCTGGAGCATCAGGAAAGAAGGCCGAATCCATTAGAGCTCCCTTGTTGGTTCCTCTCTCCCACCAGCTCCACCACAAAGTTACCAATCCCCTGGAGACGAATTTTGGAATGAGATAATAAGGTTTATTTGCGAACTTGCCAAAATAGCTGCTTTGGGCTCTGAGTTTCGTAATTACAATATAAATCAACTTACCGACTTGTTTTGGTAATTAATAACTTGATTACCTGTAGTTCGAGGACGTCTGATCTTATTTACGAGCAACTGATTTGTGTCCCCGAAATTTCTAACTTAATATAAAGGCGCGGATTTGCCTTCCTCACTCCTAAATTTCTCCATCTTGTTTTGAGGTATATGGCTGATATTTATCCTCCATCTTCTGTCCGCTGCCTTCGAGGTCTGGATATTATTTCTATGGCTTGCATGAGAGAGTCCTTTATAGGACAGCCAATAGTTCACCCATCGATGGTCCCTCTACGTTGTCATTTTTTTTCTTTCGTTGCCTCTCGGATACCCCAGAAGTCTTCTCGGTTAGAGCTTTGATCGGGCTTCTCACGCCTTAACCACAGGAATCCTATTATTTGCAGATGGTTTTGCACTATGCTGGCTGCTCTTAGGGTGAGCTTGGACAAGACCAAACCTGTAATTGTGATCCACTGAAAGGGTGCCGAAGGCCGAAGTGAAGAAGCAAATCATTCAGTGCTGTTTAGGAAAGTGCCATATACGGAATAGATTTTCCAGTAACTATAGTTTTAGTTCCTTGTCCTTCTGCTCCATCATTTACTTGATTCACCATCAGCCCATCAGGACCATTTTCAGAAACTACACGGGTAAGATCCAAATGATCTCCCATTCCGCCGCTTGTCTAAATAGTATTCCAGAACGAACTGCATTACCCGAGTTTGTCACTGAAACACTGCCCCCCCCCCCCCTCAAGACTTTTATATTGAGATGCTTCTTAGGGGACACAAGTCTGCTTTATAGGCCGCTGTTCCAAAAGTTTTTGTTTTACGCCCGGATGGGGGGAGGGGTCCATTTCAAGGAACGTCCTATATCGATTCTTAGCCGATGCAATTTGCTCGAGGTTCCTTTAAAGGTGACATTCTTCTCCAAATCGTTAAACACGTCCAAACTCACCACATCTTTCACAGAGTTGTTCCTCTCACTTCATTAGGATGCTATTTAATCTAATGAGATGTCAATTGGAAGAAAAGAGGATTTAACTTCTCAAAATTCAAAAGAAGCCTATCGTTCGATATTTTCTTTGCCGAGAATGGGAAGAGTGCCAATGCTATCAGAAACCAGGACGGAACTGCTGGTGTGTGATGCTTTAGAGCGTCACCATCCCTATTATTTTTAATTTTTTTTATTTTGAATCTCGTGAGTTGTAACGCTACGCTAACAGCTCCGGTTGCATGACCTTGTCGCATGCTCCTAGAATTGTATCGCAACGTTATCAGAATTCTCTGAGTCATCATTGGGTAGCTGCAGCACATTTGTTGGTGCGGTTTTTTTGGACAGTCCCTATCTACCGCACAAAAACAGGTGTAACTGTAAATAGATACGACACTTAGGTCTATAGATTTTTACAGCTGATGATGATGATTGTTGATCCGCACGGTAGGTTTTATGATACCGGAACCCAACAGCTTTGGAATATTTATTCACGCGTTCCTAACAGATGTTGACCTTGGCCTTTTGAATGATAAGGAAAAGACGCTTGTCAATGTGATATCCACCAATGAAAATGACGTCACTATGACAAATACAAGAGAATTAGTTTTAATTCCTGTGAAAACTTATAAATTAAATTAACTGTGGAACATTCACTTAGAAATATACCTGCTTTTGTTGATATCAAGTCAAAGTGCTATGACTACAAGATTTCCCTTAGTACTCGGTTTACGGACCAGAATATTTTGTCACTCACCGGTTGGTTATAATTCCTTGTTTTTGTCACGATTATTTTTTATTATTTTATCACTCAATGTTACACAGGCACGTCCAATGATCAACTAAATTCATTTTCAACCAAAACAAATATATCCAATGCAATCCGTATTGTAAACGTAATGAATTCCAGTTTACCACCTATAAAAGGCTAATTAGTCTATAACAACACCATATCATGCAGAAGTGAATGTACGATAGATACCATTCTCTTCTCCGCTCTTTTTATGACGTCTTAATACATGATAAATTTTCATTTCGATAACAATCACCAACATCATTATTGCCCAGATATTTACCAGCCCTATTTTTATTTGCTAAAGTAACCGGTATGAAATATACGACAACACTTGTAACCAGCAAATGTTACAGAGTTGTTGAAGTGAGAGAGTCACCTGTAGAGATCCCAGTTCAACCACCAGAAAAGCTACAATAAAACTGGATGGCGCCTGGTTTCTAGGCCCGCATATTAATGGCTATTTAACCCAATAGTTATTCATTTATCAGCGTGCTCTGTTCCAAATTGGATTAGGATTTTTTATCTAAGTTTGCCCCATCATCCGTTTCCGGTGGTCGCCGCAAGGAGGCAGCGCGTACATTTGTGAATCATGATCAGATTTTCCACCTAATACACCAAATTGTTCATGATTTCAGAATCATCAGTCTTGGGCACTTCTTCTTAAAAATTACTTTTCTTAATTAACAAGTTGGCTGTCAATTTAATGAAATCGTTTATAATTTTTAAAAATAAGACTAAGGTTAAAGGCCGGTATTCACGTACAATTAAATTGCGCAATATTATTGTGTGACATCAATATTGCACAATAAAACTCCAAAATCTTGAATAAAATTTGAGAATATTGTGGAATGTGCTGACGTCACACAATTATATTGCGAAATTTAATTGTACGTGAATACCGGCTTTTATAGGCTTTTGAGATATATCAAAAGAAACATTTTAAAACAACCGGGTCAAGTATTTGCTGTATTTGTGTAGTTATTACGGTTAAGCGGTTAAGTTTATGAGATTTCCACCTTCCGATTATGTTTTACCCCCTCCAACTCTTTTATTTAAAGTCACCATTCTGACTCTCAATCGATGCACCTGTTTCGACACTATTGTCTGGGTCTAGTGTGTTCTGGATGTCGGTAGAATAACTGTGCCTATTTGAAGAGTCACCAACGGTTTGGTTGCTCTCTAATCCTATATTGTACATTTGATTTATTATTTCGCATAAATTGGACGGAAAATGGCAATATTCTACTGGAGGCGAGTTGTTTTATTTTGGATTAGATTCTGGTCAATTATTCCTCAGATGGGTTTAGTTTTTTTTATGTGGTCAAAACATATCAGATGATAATATAAGGGAACTCCTCTTTAAGGGAGCTATAATCAACCGGTAATCAGCTACATTGTTCTCATCTCTTTCTCTTATTATATAGGTGGAAGTTGCTGAAGCGATATGTATAGTACTACCAGAGCTCTCTTTTGTGATTGTTACATTTAATATACAACACACAAATCAATTTCTAAACTAATTCTTGTGGTTTTACTTTTGGATAATCTAAGGTAGATCAAATTGGGCAAACAATTTACAGAAATATCAACGGATCACTAATTCACAAAAATTTCGAACGTACCTGCCCAAAAAACTTCGAATAAACATGGAATCCAATCATAAACAAAGAATATCTCAAATATGCCAACTTTTGAATTTCGAGAATCTCAGTAACGGCTAAAGGATTTTTCTACAAGTTCGGCACAGCACCGTAGGTCACTTTAACTTAGCTGTATAAATATAAGAATCCTCAAATATAGGGTTTCGAAAAGTAACCGAATTGCCCGAAATTGTCAGAATTCATAACCCCGATCCAAAGCTGAAGGGAGCACTAAAATTATAGAAACCTCGAAGATCTCATAAAATATTGAAAATCTCAAAGTACCGGTAATACGGTTACACATAGTCCAGGGAATAATCCACGTTAAGACAATTCCATTGTATAAAACAACGACTGAAATTGAAAACCGGAACGCCAGGAGGTCGATTTTGTAAACAATGTATGAGTTTCGAGTTTTTTTTTGGAAATGCGACGAAACGAGAGTATCTAAGATATTTCATGTTCTTGAAATCGTACATAATCACGCTTTCCCGCAATTGCGGCTTTATGAATTGCGTATCTTGGAATCTCTTAACTCGAATTGAGTGATATGCTTAATCGATACCTAGATGTAAGCCTGGTAGATGAAATTGAAATGCGGATGGATTATAATAAATGTATAACTTACTGTAAATTTGAAGTGAATCGATTAAACGAAACATTTAGATAAACCTTTTATTAACTGAAATTAATCAGGTTTTCGAACTGTTACGTATTTGTTTGTTTGTTAGTAGAACCGCACCTTTTTAATAGTTTTTGAAAAAAATGTAAATGCTCCCTAATGAAAATTAGGATATACAAATGAAATAAAACAGGTTTGTTCTAACCAAACAATTTAAATTTTAAATCGTTAAAAATAAAATGTTTTAACAAATTTAACAGCCGACATTGATAAAAAAAAATCGAGGTAGGCTCTGTCTTCTAGACGGCCGTAAGTATTTTTCGTGAAAACGTTTATAAGCGGTGAGAGAAAAAGAAACGATGCAACAGTGGGCTTAAGATTGTAAACCGCTATTTTGTAGTTTGTTATTTAATTTAAAATCTCACAGTTTTTGTACGCGCAAATTAATACTAGAATTTCTCCGATCAGAGGAGGCGTTCTCTCGCTATAGTGCACTCAAGCCCTGTAAATCGCTATTACTTCGGTCTAAAAAAGACCAAAGTATATTGAAATTCTGTCAAAAATGACGAAACATTTGGTCTGAAAAAACAATAAAAAATAGCCCGTCTGTCTGTCTGAATATCTGGACCCCTGGATGTCTGGATGTTTCGATGTCTGTACACTTGGTATCTCAAGAACGGCTTGTCCGATTTGGAATTTTTTTCGCCAATCTATTTCTATGGTCAAGGCTAAGATCTGAAAAGCTTTCGAAGACTGTACGTCAAGAGGGTGGGGTACCTGCCGCGTACAATTGACCCAAAACACCTGGTTATATAAATATTTACGATTTTTTATGTTGGTTTGATTATTGAATTGGGAATTGAATTTGGAGTTGATTTAAAGGTTAAGTTAGGGGCCAATTTGCGGGTTGAGTTGAAGTTGAGTTGGAGTTGTGTTAGGGTTGGATTTGGAGGTAGTGAGCAGTTAAACTGAAGATTTGTGATTTTTTTTATAAAAATTTTATTGGGATTGGGAAAAATTTTATTGGGAAATTCTAGAATATGGCCAAGTATGATGGAACTTCTCTATTTCTTAACCGATTTGGAGGAAATCCGAAAAACGGGTTGGAAACTGCATTCTGTAATGATTTTAATATTAAAGCCTTTTATTACGGTTATTAGGATATACTTTAGCTATTTTTAACCGATTATGATTATTTTTGACGTTTCCAACTAATAGAAGGATATGTTACACAAAAATTATTTTTGGATGAGTTGTGTCAATATGGATAAGTTGTGTCAAATTATTGTCTGATGAATTTGCTGTAAATCATGCAGCTATTGAAGTTTTTTGAGGCAGCGTAAAAATCTATTTGCTTGAAACAATGCTTAAAACAATGAAATGCGTGGCGAACACGCGCTAGAGAATTAGAACTACTAATGGTAATGTAGAGTCTCGGAGTTAGTAGTATCGTTTTAGAATCACCTTTCCATCGCAAATCTTGAATTTTATCATAATCGATTAAGAAGTAGCCAAGTTCTATCGTAACTGGCCATATTCCAGAACTTCATCAAAAACCATGTTGCCAACGCAGATGCCAAATTTCATAATAATCGGTTGGGAAACATGCAAGTTCCATCCCACTTGAACATTTTAAGTTTATCCAAAAATAATTTTAGGATCCCATTTCTATTGCAGATGTCAAATTTCACTATAAAATGCGTTATGAAATAGATACGTTTCAACCTAATTGGCCATTCTAAAACCTGGGGGCCTATTATGAAATTTTTCGATTTCGGATTTTTACGATATCGAAAAAATCCGCCCTATTATGAAATGAAAAAAGAAATTCGAAGCGAATTTTTTCGAACGCACGTGGCAAAATTCGACTGCTATTTAGTTCGCGAATTTTGTAAAATTGATGGTATTTTGTGTTTTTTGTGGTAAATAGATTTTTTATAAATGATAAATTTAATTTTAAATAATATTTAAATGTATGTAGAATTATTATTATTAATTTATATGCATAATATTACAAATTCGATAAACCAAGTTTCATAATAGGGTAAATCCGCGGCGGATCGAATTTTTTCGATATCGTAAAAATTCGAAATCGAAAAATTTCATAATAGCCCCCCTGTATATGTGCAAGATATTTAAACAAATCCACACGCCTTGACCAATTCGAACCAAACTTTACACAAATATTGTTCTTAAAGGTTGAGCTGAAGACTAACTTAAGAGATTTAGTTTGGGATTGATTTCGGAGTAGAATTAATTTTCAAGACCAAGGTTGTGATCACCTAATGAGGTTTCAGCCCTTTACATTTTTGTTGTTTGAAATTTTAATTAAAATTTATGAGATTAATTAAATAAACTAACCACCACTGTTCTTTACAAAAACAATTGAAACCAGAATTGCTCTGATGAACCATTCTCTCGCTACAGTTGTTCAAGCATTTAAATCGCACGAAATCAGAGGTTCGTACCGCTGCTTGTTCCTCGCCTGATGACCCTATTGCGATAATATTATTCGTGAGGCATTAAGCCTAGGGACCAACCTAAAAAATCATGTATTTAAATTAGAGGTAGGTAATTCTGGCAGTTGATGAGTAATTGCCCACGATCAAGGACAAAATTTTGTGTCAATTTTCTAAACACTTCAGCAAACAGCTATGCAAATAATATATCATCAAATCATATTACTGTAAAAAAAATCAAGTAATTAAATATTTCAAAGAATTTGAATATTTCCTACGCGCGTTTTATCTAAATAACCTGAAACCATTAATAAAATTCACACAAAAAGTGTTTAGGATTAATTATTAAAAAAAAATTATTTGATTACTTAATACTCTTGATAAACACATCGTGTGATTATTATTCTATATCAACTCGATTTTTTTGTTATTCATTTCTATTGAATTGGATTTAATATAAAGCTTTGTGCGATAACAACAATACGATTATTGATATCAGAATTTTTGAATTAATTAAAAACCAATTCCGAGAAAAAGAATATTGCTTGATCTCGTTTCCACAGAAATTCCATTTCACATAGTGAAACTATATAATACAAAATTGGGTTTCCAATTTAATTAAAATAACAAAAGAATTCATGTTGCGCGGCAAGGACTTTTCTTGCGAATTTCTATACCATAAAAGGTTTCATGAATGCTGGAAAAAAAAAACTCTCAAATATACAAAAAAAAAAAATGTAAATTCGATTTTTGTAACCAACACTACCCATTTTACTAACCTAAATACGTCAAATTTCGGTTACATGTTTGATTTTCAATTTAATCGAGTAGCTATATCCACATATAGTATGTGAATTGTGTATATATTTGATGGACGGTCATATAGATTTTTATTAGGCGGTTACAGGCAGCATAAAACTGATCATAAATAAATTGCAGAGCATAAAAAAAATGTCAAGAACATCGATTATAAAATAATTTCTGGTTGTATATGTAAATATTACATTTCGGAAAATGGATATAATTCATATTTGCCATATAAAATATGACTTTACAACTGATTTAATACATCTAGGAAATTCTAATGAAATATGTTTTTTGATAATATGAAAATATGGAAAACTGGGCCAAGCAATCACAATATATTGTATTCGTATCTTATATGTATATACGTATTAAAAAATTGATTTATGGTTTCCACATTGAATTATTACAGTAGCATAAGTTTTAAATCTCTGGTCTATGCGAATACCATACATATAATCATAGGGCGAGTTGGAACAAAAATGATTGGCATGCTATGAAAAATTATCGCACAACATACATAATTATAAATTTAATTAGCAATTATGCAAGAATGTTATTAATGGAACTTCAGTAATCTAAATATGTTGAATTTTGTCTTATAAGTGGCACTTTTAATTCGAGGTTTATTACATACTGATTTAAAAGGAGCGGTGTTAAATATTTCACTACTTTTCGATGCCGTATGATGGCACGTCCCAAAAATTGAAAATATGAGAAAAACTATTTTCTGTTTGTTTTGAATACAAATACCAAAATGACAAGAAAATTGGGAGGAAAACAGAACAAATACTGAGACTAGGTAAGAAGAAGCCATTGTCTTGCAAATTATGACTTATTACTGGTATTCTATATACTTGATTTTGACCTTTTATAATCCAGTAATACCAGGATATCAGGAATACCAGGATTTCTAGTCGGATCGGACCCATAGGAATTTCGGGCAATGTGTTTTTTCATTGTTAATTTCGTAGTTTATAAATTGTTTGTTGTTTTTTGACATAAAGTAAATAGAGAATAAAACAAACAACTCTAAAAGTGTTGCCTATTATAGTTTTGGTTAGTAACTGAGTTTTTTCCTATTTATCCATATTCCAAAACTTCATTTAAAAATCAGTTTAGAATCCCATTTGTATCGTACATGCCGAATTCCATCATAATTGGAAGGACCAAAGTTCTTAAACTCGTACCATTAATAATGATTTTTTTTTTTTTTCGAAAACAACTTTTATCGTCTTTTTGAAGGTCGCCGAAAAAGCATAAAAAAATGTCCGTCCATATTTAAATATTATTGAGCCACAATTTTATAAAATTAAAATTATTTAACGGTTTATGGCTCTATACCGTTTTTATTTTTTTAAAAATTAACTTGAGCTTTCGGACTCACTTCGAGTCCATTTTCAAAAGCGTTTATAAAATTTTTTTTTTCAATACCTTTTATAAATAAATCAAAAACAAAAGCAAAAAATTGAAAGTTTTTCCGTAGAATTCGGTCGTACCTGAAGACCATTACAAAAAAACTTGTGGTAAATTTTACGAAAAAACCTTTTATAAAATATGAATAAACTTTGAAACATTTAACAAAAATATAATGAATCAATTAAGACAAACAACCAAATTTAGATAAATAAATCATAAGAAATACCAATACAAGCATAATCTCCAACTATGTTTTTTGAGTTATCGCTGGATTTTATGTGTAACATTTCCAAAAACGATCTTTTCCTAAAATTTGTTTACTGTTCCAAAATTTTAACCTTATCTAAAGTTGTTTGATGATTTGTGTTTTTAACACGTTAATCGCCACCATAATCGAACTTATTCAAGCAATTTTCAGGTTTTATTCCTGGTAGGCTAAGCTTTCGACAGATACCGCAAATTTATCGTTTGCGTCGGAAATCAGTGACTAACGTGGCCTTCTACTAAATCCCGTATGTCAACATATATGTCTGACATGGCTCATTTAGAACTTCTTAGTGTCAGACACATATGACTTACATGGCAATTAACGTGTTAAATGTTGAGTGAGAGCACTATTTTGGTTTAAATCTTGATAAACTGCACTTTTATGTTGATAAAACCGTTTTTCAATAAATTGTTTCGTTTGTCCAGTATGTATACGATACGTTACATTCGCATTGGATCTGATAGACAACATTGGACTTTCTTTAGAGGAACTGAATCCTTAAGTTTAGAAAACAAAGTTGCATTCAAATTCGATGCTGGTCTTTCCACAATCTTAAAACTATAATTTTTAAACAGGTGTTTAGTTTTTTCAAAAAGATTTTTTATGTATGGGACAGATAAATAATTTTGGTTTCTATTATCGGCCAAACCTACAGAATTTCTATAAAAAATTTTTTGTTTTCAAATTAACATTTACTAATTTATCAGGGTAATAATTTTGAGCTAAAATGTTTTTTAATAAAATAACATTTTTATAACGAAATTTTGTATCTGAAAGTTTTATAATTTTTTGAGTAAGAATTTTGATTGTGTTAATTTTGTAAGAAAACGAGAGCCAGGAGTAAAAATTTAAGTATCTTCCAGACCATGTATCTTTATGATACCAATCCACAGAAATTTTGCCATTAGGTTCATGTATCAAAAGAGTATCCAAAACTGAAATTTCTTTATCAGATTCTTTTTCTATTGTGAATCAAAACATCCAAAAAAACATCAACTTGGTCAACTGGGATAGCCGTTATAATATCATCTACGTAACGATAGTAGAATAATGGTTGAAAATCCAAAGAATTTAGTGCTAAATTTTCTACATATTCTATCAATAAATTTGCCAAAATAGGACTAATAGGCGAACCCATTGGTGAGCCAAAAATTTGTTTCTAAATTTTATTATCAAATGAGAATTCTGAATTATTTAATATTATACCTAAAGCTATTAAAAATTGGACTTTTGTTAATTTTGTTTTTGAATTTTGCTTTATACTCCTGCCATTTTGCTTATAATGTTAGTAACACGTTTGTAATCAACGTTTGTAAATTATGACGATACGTTTAACGACAATAAAAGAAAATTTTAAGGGATGTTTAAAATCTTCCGAATTAATTATAAACGAACTGGTTTTCACTATACTATGTTTCTAAATATTTCCCAAAAATGCTGATAAACCATATGTTGGACCATCTACTGAGCTTATAATAGGTCTATAAGGCATATTCGATTTATGAATTTTTGGCAATAATAAGGTATAATTTGGGAATAACCGAGTTATAATTTGTAAGGTTCTTCTTTGTACTTATATCAATATTTCGAAATTCATTAAAATTGTTTACAATTGAATTGGTTTTAGTTTGGATTGGTATTGAATTGTCTTTAGAAATTTGGATGAATGTAGTATTATCATTAAGCACATTATTTATTTTATCTAAATAGTCATTTCTCAATGTTAGAACTGTCATGTTCCTCTTATCTGCCGTGAAACTAAAATTCCTGGATTATTTCTTAAAAACGTTTTTGCTTGTTTGACGTACCCTAAGATGCGATTTTCGAAATGTGAAAACTTTTTTGAATTTGCTCCGTTTTTATGGTTAGTTATTATATTTATGAAACGGTTCCGGATATCAATTTTATCTACATCATTTAAACCAAAACTCTTACTTTCAACATCGGATATAATTTTGAAATTTGGGACCGAATTACCGATAGTTGGCGGACAGAATTTGTTGCCTAAACTTAAAATAATTTTGACTTGAAGGGGAAGATCGATATTTGTAAAATTAACTAACCAGTTATCCGCAACAAAATTATTGGAAACCTCATTCACACTATTTAATAAAATATTTTCAAATTTGGCCAATTGTCTTACCTTGATTTTATTGAAATGGAAATTTAAAATAATTGCTGATCGTTGAAAAAATTCTTCACAATTAAGTTGAGGTATACATTCGACGGAGGAAACTCAAATTTTGTTTTGTGGAATTGATGTCCTGAATTGTTTCACTTATTTCTTGGTTGATTATTCCAAAAATAAATTGATGTTGTAATTTTTTGAAAACTGTTTTGTTGCAGACATTTTTCAATTCTCGTGATTTTGAGTACACTTTCCCCTTTCGGCATTGGAGTAGAAAATGTTGTTTATTGATCTGCTTGGCTAATTTATACTTTTCATTCAACCATTTTTTCATATTTTTGACAGGGAGGTTCCCAAATTCCGATTTTATATAATTGAAGAAACTTTGATTGATTTGTTTATTCTCCATTTTTCAACCAGGAGATATTTTAATATTTAAATATTAGTGAGCCACAATTTTATAAAATTAAAATTATTTAACGGTTTGTGGCTCTATACTGTTTTTATTTTTTACAAAATTAACCTTAGCTTTCGGACTCACTTCGAGTCCATTTTCGAAATCGTTTATAAAAAAATTGAAACCAAAAAATTGAAAGTTTTTAAATTAAAAAGTTAAAAATATAAAATTGAAAAAAAATGTTA